>BQNB010069101.1:6812-33617 GCA_026074375.1 Tanacetum coccineum | reverse complement strand
ATCATCCCAAGTTAAGATGGATCTCGCTAGTAGACGATCAAGCCAATTGATAGCTTGGTCACGAAGAGTAAAGCATAATAGACGCAAACGAGTGGTATTTCTTGTAGCATCATTAAGGTCAATGGAATCTACAATTTTGAGAAAGTCCTTAAGATGTTGGATTGGGTCTTTAGATATAAGTCTGTGGAATGCACATCCGTTTTGCACCAACCGGATGGTGTCGGATCGCAAGGGGGACACCTTAGCTCCTTTGAGAAGCTCAATGGCATTTCAGTAGCCCTAGTGGCTAGGTCGGGAGTAACCTCCTAAGGTACGGTGTCGGTTTGAATTTTCGTCTATGGTCAACGAAAGAGTAGGTTTGGTTACGAACAGAGGGAACAAAGAAGAGATAGACTAAAAGAAAGCTACTTGACAAGAAATTAAATCTCACTTTATAGGAATCTTGTGAGTAGACCTAAGCTAGATTGAATCCGAAACCTACGCTATTCCCTGGCAGTGACGCCAAAAACTTGATGTGGTCGTCATTAGACTTCTACACGAAGTTTTACAACTTCCTAGGCAGTGTACCTAATCGTTACAGTGTAGTATAGGCAAGGCTCGGGGGTTGTTATCGTTCTCTAGGGGAATAGCACTGTGAAGGCCGGATCGAATGTTCCCTAAGGTCTAAGGGTTGTTAAGAAGATTATTTTGTGTCTTTATATTTTATGAAAGCGGGTAAATTTTGGTTTTAGAGAGGTTTTGGTTTTAAGATAATTAAACTAATAAACTAAATAACAATTATACAATGAAGCGTATTTACCTAGGATGCATTACTCCTTGCTAGCTATCCAATTCTACCTATTGCTTTGTCACACTTGCGATGTAATGTGTAAGTATTTCCTAGGTCATGAACGGATTACACGAACCCGCCGTCTATGTAATATTCTGATAGGGCAACACACAAGTAAGGTAGTATGAAGACTATTACAAGTCCCCTAGGAGTACATTACATGCATTTGAAATATCTTAAGAGGGATCAACTATATAAAGGGGATAAGTATATGATGGACTGTTACTCTCGATGGTATCCTTTCTCCTTTCATACGCACTACTAGAAAAGCGCGTTCCCAATAACGTGTCAATAGCGATACAGGCAAAAGCTGGTTTTCTAAAGCCTAACACGCACGCTCATCAACAAGAAGGAATAGGAACAAGAATTATAAAATATAATCAATTATACTTATTGAATCTGTCACAAACAACAAGATATAATCAATCAATGACAAGGTTCATGCATACCCAAATAAATATTAGATGAATTAGCCAAGCATACTCAAACAATCAAAATCATAATCCACAAAAGGAATTAAAGACATGATTTAAGATATAACTGATAATCAAACCATTACAAGATGTTTATGGATTGAATTAGACTCTCTAAGTTGCTGGAAAAACACCTACACAAACCCTCTAGTCAGCCTTAGGGTTTGAGGCTTGATAAAAATGATGTTATGAGTCGATATTTATAGGAAAACCCTAGGTCAGCAATCCTGATGCCGTCGCCAAAAATAGCGACACCCTCACCAAGAATAGTGACGCCGTCACAGCGTCATTTTTTGTGTAGTTGTAGATTTTCTCTCTGCGATCACTGGGCAAATTGAAAAAAAACACAAAAATCGTCGAAATCCGAGTTCGTAAAGAAGGAGTATGACAAAACAATATCTGTTACTTCGCTCTGACAAGTGAACATGATCTTCTAAATCCTTGTGACGCACAAATCTCTAGGGATTTCTTTAGTCGGCCCCATGTTTTGACGTAGTCACCAATATCCTGACGCTTGTCACTTAAACGCTTCTGACACTGAGTCGTTTGAAACACGCGACGCCGTCTCCACACACTGTATGCACAACTTCTTTAAGGATTTGGTGTAGAGGGTTCCCGTAGTCTTGTCTGTTTCTTCTCCAAATGAGTCCAAGTCATGTGTAATTTCCTCCAAATACCATCCAAGTGCTAAAAATACAAAAACAAATGATTAAGCACATAATCTGGGCATATTTGCATGATTTAAGAGGTTAAATGACCCTGAAATAATGTATAAAATGACACCTCATCAACGACACACCTAATATGCAAGAAATTTAAATGATTGGGTTGCTTACCAATAAGCGCTTTTGTTTATTAGAGAGTCTTTTAGCTAGACTTGAAGTCTAATTCCTTACGTGACTCCTCCTTGGTCATCCAGAATGATATCTTCATCTTTGTCAAAATTTTCTGTGTTTGATTGATATGATTTTACACGTTGCCTATTCATAATGAATTCATTCCCTCCCTTGTCACATAACTCAATGGCTCCATCTTTCATTGTTTGATTTACCGTAAAGAGCCATAACCATCTTGATTAAATTTTCCCCAAAAAAGCCTAAAGAGACATTAAAAAAGGAAGTACCATTAACCCTTTTTCATACTCCATGGGTGGTTTAATTCGCTTATCATGCCATTTATTCATCCTTTCTTTATACAAAATAGACGATTCATAGGCGTCGAGCCTCATTTCGTCCAACTCATTAATTTGCAAGAACCTGTTAGCACCAGCTTTTGTCAAATCTATGTTGTAAGTTTTAAGGGCCCAGTAGGCCTTATGCTTGAGCTCAATGAGGAGATGGCAAGCTTTTTGTTGATCCCACTTGAATAGATCTTGAATTCCTTAGCTTATGTAAGGTTTAGTTATGCAAGGTAAATCATATACAACTATGGTATAAACTTTGTAAAATATATCAAAGACTATGCGGAATCTAATCTTTGATCAATAAGAAGAATATGCAATAGAACAGTAATTCTAATGAACACATAGATTAACAAACAAAGCTTCAATATATTAATACGAATACTCTAACTAGTATTAGGGTTACAAAATCTTGAAGCTATAACGATATCAAAACAAAAGCTTTCTAGATTATGTTAGCAAACTCTATGCCCTAGGACCTCCTTTTATACACCAAGGAGTCCTAGTCGATTTATAATATATTCCTAAAACTTAGAATATTCACTATGATCTACTCTATAAATAACTCATAGTTATCTCGTAAGTAATCATGATCTCCAATCAATCTTTATCCTTTCTTCTGTCTTTATCCATTCTCTTTTGACAGTAGAAACTCTTTTAGCAGTCTTAATCTTTGAGCAGTTGTAACTTTTGTACTAGCATCATTAAGCGTTTTATTCAATATCTAGAAATGTTAAGCACGTCAAGCATTAATTAAAGTTATGTATTGTAATGTTTTGAATGCGTTTTTATAATTTTTCAAAATGTTACATTTTAGACCATTGAGTTTGAAAAGTGGCAGAATATACCCTTGGAGTTTGCACTTTTACGACTTTGGTCCTTCAACTTTTTAAAGATATACAAAGTAAATCTTTCACTTTGAAAAGTGACATAATAGACCCCTGTAGTTATAACTTTGATAAAATGACATTTTTAGTCCTTTTAGTTATAAGTTTCTAAAAGTTACGATATATACCCCTTGCATGGATAATATTTACAAAACATGTCCAAATTGCCATGCAAGCTTATTTTAACATTTCAATAGACATTTATAAGTTATAATAAACTAAAATATGAAGATTTAACGCAACACAAGTTTAAAATAACGATTCGTTAAGCTAGGAAGCAAAACGGGTCATATTAGGGTTTTAAAATGAAAACGCGCGGGTTTTAAGTTCAAATTCTTTCATGACTTATCAAAGCACTTATTTTAATGTTAGTTAAGCTTATTGGGATAGATTATAACAATAGTTTACAAGCTTAGCTTATAGATTAAGCAAAAACATAAAATTAGGGTTTCGGGTGTACGGTTTTGGATCAAAAAGGCAAAACACATAGGTTTTTGAGTTCAAAGCTTTATATTATGATTTTAGCATGATCATATGAACATTATGACGGCATGAATACAGAATATAAGCTTAGAGAACCTGGTTTGAGCTTTTAGCTTAGAAACGGGTCAAGAAAATTAGGACTTTTAGCTTTGTACGCCTAGAATAGCGACTCCCGGGCTTCGTTTCTTGGTTTCTTTTGCTTTACTGTCTGATCTTACTTCCTAGGACCTCTTAGGATCTTCTTAGAGCAAATGATTGCTGCTATGTAAGGGTTATAGAGGAGGAAGTGGGGGATGAGTTCAAATGGAGTGTTTAAGGTACTATTTATAGGCAAAATGGACTTGGAGGCAAAGGGAGGTTATGTGACCTGGAGATGAACATGTAGGAGTTCTAGAGGGTGATAAGGAGGGTCTAGAGGATGTGTTGTTTAAGCTAGAAACTAGCTTTGATGTGTTGTTTTCTCCATGTGTTACCACGGCTAGAAAAGAAGAAACAAGAGACCATGTGCCAATTTTTATAGTATAAATGGACTAGATATTTGTGTGAGGTGCTTGTAAGCTGGTTAGGGATGAAGTATCTTAGTCATTGAGGTGCTTGTTTGCAATATAGAACTTTAAAATGGGTTAAAAGGAGAAAAAGGTGTATACGGGTACAATTAGGGCCCATTAGGGTTCGGGTTGAGTTTTCTAGCTTGTAATTCATGTACATTTGATTAGACTGGATAGGATACTGATGTTCGTTGGCATAAGACTTATATTAAGGATTATAATCAAAAGTTGATAGGTGTTTGGGTTAAAATGGGTAGAAAATGAGTAAACGGGTCAAAAGTTCCAATTAGGGCACAATTAGGGTTTTCTAGGTTTATCTTTTGTATCATTGAAGTAAAATGACGAAATGTTGATGGAATATGATTGAAAATGTTGTAAACTAAAGTATTTACAACTTATTTTGAGTGTGTTTGTCTGGGTTTACAATGGTTCAAAATCAAGAACGGGTCATGGTTTAGAAACTAGCTCGGTTTAGGGTTAGGGTTTTGAATTAGGGTTTTGAGTGCAATAAGATGTATGAATGCTTATGAATAAATAGATTAGGTTTACACATTGTATATGAGTGTATCACTGTACACAAGTGATGGTGAAGAAATTAAAATGACAAAAAGTAGAAAGAACAGCTATTTTGGAGATCCTGCTTAATGACTTGTACATTGGAGCTTTAAGACTTGTACTTTTGACTTGAAGGATTTATATTTCTAACATTAGCATGTTAGATTTACTTGTACATATGCTTTATAGTTAGCTTTGGCATTCACTTTAGATGTTAACCTTTCATGAAGTTAGGGTTTAGAGGCATACGATAACGGTTTAAAGCCCGTTTTGATATAATGTTGCAAATGACACATTATATGAGTAATGTACTTTATTAAAAATAGATATTATGATATTGAATTGAACTATGTTATAGATATTGCAGGAACATAATATGAATATTGGAAATACCATAGGATAGGTTGTGTGAGTCCGTTAACTTTAGTTATGCAAGAAATGTTGCACATTGAGGATATTGGCAAAAGTAAGTTAATGTGAATAAAGCAAAATAATCTTCCGCTGGACAAGGCGAGTTCATATATAATAGATTAGATTGTAGCAATTGCATCTTAAGAGATTGATATTTACCATTAGGACGAAAATTGCGGGTTGTTATGAGTCCCCCAATCCTTACAAGAAATCTTTGTCCCAAGATTTAATTGAATTTTGAAGTTGATGATTAAAAACAAATGAGGAATATATTGGCAAACGAATTCGTTTGCTCATTTCCCTTTGTAAACTTGGTCCTCTTTTAGAGTTCCATCGCACTTTGACTATAGGAATACAACTTTGCTTTAGTTGCTTGATTTCACGATCCATTATCTCCACTGGTTCTTCTAAAAAGTTGAGTTTGTCGTCGAGTTTGAAGTTCTTTCATTGGAATAATGAGAGATTCATCGGATAAGCATTTCTTGAGATTAGAAATGTGGAAAGTATTATGGATACTACTAAGCTCTTCAGGAAGTTCTAGTTTATACGCCACTGGGCCAATTTGTTCAAGAATTTTGGATGGTCTAATGTATCGGGGATTAAGCTTTCCTTGTTTTCCGAATTGAAAGATACCTTTGCGAGGTGATACTTTCAACATAACACGATCGCCAACTTGAAATTCTAAAGGCTTTCGCTTATATTGGCGTAACTTCTTTGTCGATCATCTGCAGCTTTGCAAGCGTTGATGAATTTGCATGATCTTTTCAGTGGTTTCTTGAATTATTTTTGGTCTTGTAAGTTGAGAATCTCCAACTTCGGCCCAGCAAATAGGTGATCTACACTTTCGTCCATAAAGTGCTTCGTAACGTCTGCTTGATACTGCATGAAACTGTTATGTAGAAAATTCTACCAATAGTAATTGTTTTTCTCATCCTTTCCCAAAATCTATAACATAAGCTCGCAACATGTCTTTGAGTGTTTGGATAGTCCTTTTACTTTGTCCATCGGTTTTAGGATGATATGATGTACTCATGTGTAATTGAGTACCTAAAGTATTTTGCAATAATTGCCAGAATCTAGATGTGAAATGACTGTCACGATCCGAGATGATAGAGATTGAACAATGTCAAAGACTATTTCAATTTGATGTAAAAACCTTGTAAGAAGTTTTCATACTATCAGATCGCATTAAGTGGGTATTAAATGTGCTGATATTTGGTAAGAGCTAACGAACAATGACCCAGATGTGTGGTCAGTCCGAATTGAGAATTTTGGTACTTTTGAAACAAAATCCATTGTTATTCTTATCTATTTCTATAATAGGAAATGTCTTGGTTGTACCAATAAGCCAGATGGCTTTTGACATTCTGCTTTAACTCTAGAACATGTCAAACATTTGCCAACATATTCTGCGATGATTGCCTTCATGTTAGGCCACCAATAGAGTTTCTTTATATCATGGTACATTTTATCAGAACCCGGGTGAATAGAATATTTTGATTTATGAGACTCATGCATGATCAAATCTCTTAAACCGCCAAAAAGTGGTAACCAGCTTTGGTTTTTGATACAACGAGTTCCATCAGGACGAATTTCAAATGATTTGTCCATTCCTCGTAGGTTCTCGTTTTTGACATTTTCTTCTTTGAGGGCTTCATTTTGGGCTTCGAGAATTTGAGATGGTAATTTTGGATGAACGGTTAAGATTAATGCTCGAACTCGGAGAGGTTTGATTTGTTTCTTTCGACTTAAGGCATCTCCCCCCCCCCCCCCCCCCGGCCACAGGACATTTGCGCTCTTCGGGATGATAGCAAATCTCACAATCATAATCTGCGAGTAATTCTAACCATCGGCGTTGCCTCATATTCAATTCTTTTTGACGAAGAATATGTTGAAGGCTCTTGTGATCAGTGAAAACTGTACACTTTGTACCATATAGATGATGATCTCTAGATTTAAGAGCAATATTACTGCTCCTAATTCAAGATCATGAGTGGTATAGTTTTCTTCATGAGGTTTGAGTTGTCAAGATGCATAAGCAATCACTTTTTCTCTTTGCATTAATACAGCTCCTAACCCTTGAAGAGATGCATCACAGTAAACGAAAAAATTATCGTTTCCTTCTGGTAATGCTAAGATTGGTGCTTCACAGAGTTTTTGTTTAAGAAGTTGAAAAGCTGATTCTTGTTCTTACAGCCTCCCAAATATAATTTATTTGTATTTTTCTTGGGTAGATTATATCATAGGCTTGCAATTTTTGAAAAACCTCGATAAATCTTCGGTAATAGCCGGCGAGTCCTAAGAATTGACGCACTTACTGCGGGTGAAAGTCTGGAGAGTGGTCTAATTCTTAACAGCTTCAATCTTGGCAAGGTCAACATGAAGTCCTTGACTATCAATGAGATGACCAATAAAATTACACGATATGAATCCAGAAATCACATTTAGAGAACTTGGCATACAATTTCTCTTTTCAGAGTAGTTCCAAGATAATTTTGAGATGATTTGCATGTTCTTCTTCGTTGCGAGAATAAATAAGAATATCATCGATAAACACTATTACGAATTTATCCAGATAGGGTTTACACACACGATTCATGAGATCCATGAATACAACAGGCGAGTTTGTAAACACAAATGGCATGACTTGAAGTTCATAGTGTCCATATCTTGTTCTGAAAGCAGTCTTTAGAATATCTCTTCCTTACTCTCAGTTGATGATAACCTGATCTTAAGTCGATTTTTGAGTAAACGCTTGAACCTTGAAGTTGATCAAATAAGTCATCAATCCTGGGCAATGGATAACGATTCTTTATGGTAAGTTTATTCAACTTTCGGTAACCGATACATATTCTGAAAGATCCGTATTTCTTTTTAACAAATAAGACAAGATCTCCCCAAGGCGATGTACTTAGTCAAATGAAACCTCGGTCGGTTAGTTCTTGAAGTTGGTTAGATAAACTCCTGCATTTCTGAAGAGCTAAACTATAAGGTGTTCGAGCTAACATGTGCTGGCTAGCCGGTGATTAGTTGATTTGGAATTCTACTTACGAAGCGAGATGGAGACTAGTAGATCATTCTAGAAAAAACATCTTAGGGGGGGGAAATTCTTTGACTACAGTAATACTACATCTTCTAGTCTATTCCATCTGATTTTCTCTCATTACTTGAATCATGAAAACTGACAACCTCAGGATATATACCTTTCGGTTTTTATACAGGATATGAGATTTAGTCGAGTTTTAATTTGATCACCTTGAATGATTAGAGTTTCACCATTGATAGAAATGTGAACGACTTTTTCATCACAGAGAATTTTTGCATGATACTTGGATAACCAGTCCATACCAATGACAATATCCAAACTACGAAGCTTAATTGGCATGAGATCGATATCGAAAGGTTGATTTAGCAGAGTTAAAGTGTAGCCTTAATAAATGTTTGTGCATACTAAGTTTCCATCTGCCATTTCGATATTATAAAAGGTATCTATTGTAATAGATGAAATATTTAGCATAGAGGCAAGCGATATGGATATAAAGCTTCTATGAGCTCTAGAATCAAATAATACTGTAGCTAAATGCTGATTTAGAAGAAACGTACCTGTAACTACGTTCAGGTCTTGAGGAGCATTCCTTAATATGCTCTCACCAATGTAGCTTCTTCCTTGGGCATTGATGTTGGTCTTTCGGCACTGATTTGTATAATGTCCTTTTTCACCACAGGCATGACAAACAACTGTCACTGGTAGTTGATTACTTCCAGTGGCTGGCTTCTTCCTTCGGTAGTTCTTGCTCAAATGACCAACCTTGTTGCAAATATACATTAACCATACAAAGGTCCGGTGGTGTGGAATTGCATCTCTTGCACAAAGGGAGATCTCCGACATACCTAACTATTTCTGATGGAGTAACAACATAGGCTCTACCAGCTTCTTGCCTTTGATTTTGTTATTGATGATTGTTGTAGAGATTGTTGGTGTATGGTAGTTTTGTTGTTGGCGGGGAATTGTTGTTGAAAGTTTCTTTTTAGTCGCAAATTTTCGTTTGTTTGGCACTCACACTTTGCATTGGAGTATTGCTTAGGTTACTTGATCGCATTAGCCATTGGGCTATGTGATGCTTCCGTCTGAAAGTTTTGAGGTTTAGAAGGCAGAAACATTTCCTTCATTGACTTTCGAGTAGTCCAATCCGATAAAAGCTTCCCAGAGTTTTCTCGGTACTTCTGGCACCCCGATATATTGCAGACATAAGTTGTTAAATTCTTGGAATCTTCTAACATAGGGTTTAAGATCATTTCCCTTTACAATCAGATTGTAAAGTTCTTCTTCCATATTTCCGATCTCAGTCTAAGGACGATACTTGTTTGTCAGAGAGCCTTTTAACAACAGTCTAGGTGATTTATATGGATTGCGTCTATTCCTGATGCTGGGCATATGCATTCCACAGACAATGCACATCCAGTTAAAGAGTACCAGTAGCAAATGTTACTTTGTTTTCTTCAGCACATCTGCTACGAGAGAATACTAATTCGGTTCGTTCAAACCAGCGAATAAGTCCAACTCCTCTTTCCGTACCATTAAAGTAGAAAGGTTTACAGCTAATGAACTCTTTATAGCTTCCCGTCTTTACTACAGGAGTTCCAGTAGGACCGGTGTTCTTGTCGGGATTACTAGCACTTGCCATTGTCGCAACTTGTGCTTCTAGAGCTGCAGTGACACTATCAGCAACTAACTGTCTAATGACAGCTTGAGTCATAGCCGGTGCTTCCGATGTTGATGCTCTTTTTGGAGGCATTCTATCAACAAAAGACAACATGTAATAAGAATGATATTACCAGAGTAATGCTTAAAATGTTTAAAGATAAATGCTTAGTTTTGAACTTTAAGCATATTTAACAATGGAGATATTGAAGTTTTGGATATAGGTTATGAGATGACGACAAATATAATGATGTGTATGACGGATGAATGATGAATGATGAATGAATGATGATGGATGAATGATGAATGATGGGATGCACAAAGTGTTAAAACAACAAGGTAAGATAACGAGATCGCCTTTATATGTAAGAACAACTTGCTTGTACTATCCATGAGTTAAGATTGACAAGTGTTTTTATTATACCCACACATTCCTGGCTAGGGTTTAAAGCTAAAAACTAGAATTGAAACTAGAAACTTGGATGATCACATCCAACGGGTCTTGAGTTCGATGATGGAATCCATTGAGATTTTTCTATGTCCTGCTTGGTGACGAACAACATCTCATATGAAAACGTCTCCCTAATTCATTGATTACTTGTAACTTGGTACACCAACTGAGAGTCAGCCCAAATAGATTCTATTCATAACATTCGCCGCGGTACTACGGAGAGTAATTAACAGGTTCATAATTATAGGGACTTAAAGGCAACGCAGTTACTTAGGCAATAGTAAATTGAAATAGCATACAAAAATAATTGCATTCATGTTTTGTCCTTATCTCCCGTCGCTGGGTTTATAAAAGATTGAAATGCGAGGCTATGAACTCACCTGAACGGTTATAGGGAAATTGATAGCAAAGGTATATGGAGTGAAAGTAACAGCTTCGTCACAAGAAACCTGGGGTAATATATGTCAAGTCTTAGTTTGATAGAATATGTAAGATTTTACATCGATGTTGGTTTTAATATAAAATTAACAAAACAACCGGATGGTGCCATCATAATTAAGAAGTCATTCAGTGAAAACGTTTAGAGATCATAGGCACTTAATCATAAACCCAATACTTAGTTCAGAAAACGATACAATGTACCAAGATGAAACTCCTATATTATGAAAGCTCCCTGGTATGTGGTAAGATATGGATCCGGGACATCGATTTTTGAAAGCACTTGAGATGAATGATATAAAATAGTTCTACAGTAACATAAGCAGTTTTAAGCGTTTTATTCAATATCTGGAAATGTTAAGCACGTCAAGCGTTAATTAAAGTTATGTCTTGTAATGTTTTGAATGTGTTTTTATACTTTTTCAAAATGTTACATTTTAGACCCTTGAGTTTGAAAAGTGGCAGAATATACCCTTAAGAGTTTACACTTTTACGACTTTGTCTCTATCAACTTTAAAAGAACCTACAAAGTAAACTTGCACTTTGAAAAGTAACGATAATAAACCCCTGTAGTTATAACTAATACAATAAACCTTTTTAGGATCCTAATAAGTTATAGTTTCTATCTAAAAGATCCGATAAACTACCCCTTGCATGGATAATATATTAACAAAACATGGTCCCCAAATTGCCATGCAAAGCATATTTTAACATTCAATAGACATTTATAAGTTATAAAAACAAAAATATGAAGATTTTAACGCAACAAGGTAACTACGCAAGATTAAAAATAACGATATCGGTAAGTTAGAAAGCAAAACGGGTTCATATTAGGGTTTTAAAACTAAAACAGCGCGCTTTGTTTTAAGTAAAAATTCATTCATGACTATCAAAGCCTTATTTTATTTTTATTTAAGCATATTGGGATAGATTATAAAATAAGAGTTTAAAGCTTAGCTTATAGATTAAAGGCAAAAACATAAAATTAGGGTTTATGGGTGTACGGTATTGGATCAAAAAGGTAAAAACAACATAGGTTTTTGAGCTCAAAGCTTTAATTATGATTTTAGCATGATCTTAAGAACATTATGACGGCATGAATACATAATATAAGCTTAGAGAACATGGTTTGAGCTTATAGCTTAAAATGGTCAAAAATCGGACTTTTAGCTTGTAACGCGCTAGAATAACGACTCACGGGCTTCGTTTCTTGGTTTCTTTTGCTTCACTTCTATTCTTCAGCCTCCTTAGGACCTCTTAGGATCTTATTAGAGCAAAGGATTGCTGCTATGTAAGGGTTATAGAGGAGGAAGTGGGAGATGAGTTCAAATGGAGTGTTTAAGGTTCTATTTATAAGCGAAATGGACTTGGAAGCCAAGGGAGGTTATGTGACCAATGAGAGGAACATTGATGTAGGACTAAGAGGGTTGAGAGGAGGGGCTAGAGGATGTGTTGTTTAAGCTAGAAACTAGCTTTGATGTGTTTTTTCTCCATGTGTTGCCGCAGCTAGAAAAGAAGAAACAAGAGACCATGTGCCAATTTATATATGTAAAAAGGACAGAATTTATGTAAGGTGCTTGTAAGCTGGTTAGGGATGAAGTAGATTAGTCATTGAGGTGCTTGTTTGCAATATAGAACTTTTAAAATGGGTTAAAAAGAGAAAAAGGTGTATACGGGTACATTTAGGGATCATTAGGGTTTGGGTTGAGTTTTCTAGCTTGTAATTCGTGTATATTTGATTAAGAATGATAGGTAACTTAATCAAAGACTTATATTAAGTATAATAACAAAAGGTTGATAGTATGGTTTGGGTTAAAATGGCTAGATAAATGAAGTAACAGGGTCAAGAAGATTCCAATTAGGGCACAATTAGGGTTTTCTAAGGTTTATGCCTTTTAATAATTGAAGTAAAAATGATGAAATGATGAGATGCCCCATGGTTTCTTGGCGCCTGGGACCACCACCTGAACTAGTTCCTAGGGAACTTGGTTCATTAGGTATTGCCTTGGATTGGGTCTTATCTATGTTGCCACTGTCTTGCTTTGCTTCTAAGCTAGAAGCAGTAGTGGCAGCCCTTACCAAACTGTTATCCATCTCCTCATTGACAGCCTTATCTGCTACATTGGTTGTAGGACCACTAGGCTGAGGTACCTTAATATCCTTTCTCTTTGGCCTCCTAGGTTTTTAGGTATGTTGATGGTTGAATAATGGTGGGTGTGTGATGGGGATCAGTTGGCATTGCTGAACCTTCACCCATTTCTTCTTTATTATGTACCACCATGGTTGGAAATAAGGGTGTGACTCTACCAAAAAATCATTTCCCTACCCTTTTCATATTCCCAAATATCTTCTTAGTGTGAGAGGGTGTAACATAAATCCTCTTGTGACTTGGCAGGCCATCAAGTTGTTGATTCACAACACTTGTACAAACCTTGGATACATCAAAAATTTTCCCAAATTATCCAAGTTCTTTACCATATTTTCAAAAATGTATTTTAAAAAGTTAAACTTCTGGTTTGTAACTAAACAGATAATTGCAGAAGCCATAGTGCTACAAAATTCATTCCATATAGTAGTCTTAGAACTTAGGCATTGTAGAATAGTATGAATAAGGAATTTCCATTGTGGGGAAAAGAATGCCTTATAGAAAGTAAGCTTCTGTGAAATTTTCTCATACCCCATTAATGTAAGTTGTTCAAAGATGGTAGCATTGGGTAGACAATCAACACCTTTAGCATCTTCTAGTTGAAGATATCTTCTTACAATCGACTCAGTAATGATGATCTTCTTTCCATCCACTAGGGCTTGTAACTGTACTTCCCCCATTGACAGTTTTCGTCTTGACAGTAGCCTAGAATTGTTCAATGCATGAAGTATATATTGTAGGATTTATTGTTAGTGCATACTTTATAGTGTGTGCATTAAGAAAATCTACAATCTGCTTAAACCCTTCATTTTTAGCGGGTTTAGCCAAAAATGCGACCATCCTATGAGTATCAGCAAACTTTAGGGTCGTCATTGTGTTGGGTTTTGATGATGAATGATGAAATTGAATTAGGGTTTGTGATTAGAGAGTATATGAGTTGATGAAATCGATTAAATGAGTGATTGAAACCCTTAATCGAAGTATTTATGAAAATACCCTCAACAACATTATCTTTCAACTAGCAGTAGTAACGCAGCAGTAGTAAGTTATGCCTAGCAGCATTAACTTTCACCAACAGTAGTAAGTTATGCCTAACAACATTAACTTTTACCAGCAGTTTTAAGTTTATGCCTAACAACATTAACTTTGAGTCACCAGCATTAACTCCAATTCTATTCTAAACACTCTGTCTGTTTTTAATATATTCAACTCTCTTTCTGTTTTTATTCTCACCAACTCTCTCAATTCTTTTTCTCACCAAAACTCTCTGTCAATTTTCTTTAATAACCATCTTTTCCATTATCAATCTAACGCTTTTCTTTGCTTTTTCTGCAAAATGTTAGTCCAAAAACCAATAAAACACAAGCCATAGCCATTTTCATAAGTATCACAGTATTAATGATACCTAACAGTATTAAGTATAACTAACAGTATTAACTCAGCATTATTAAGTATAACCAGCAACACTAATTATACTTAGCAGCAGAAACTTTTAATGACATGAATAACAGAACTAATTCATACAAAATTCTACAAAAACATAAAGAGATAAAAGATTTTAACGATTTAGCATTCCAATACTAGCAATCAAATATTGAAACCTACTTACATCAAAAGCTTTTGTAAGTAAATCTGCAACATTCTTGTCAGTATGGATTTTGACCAGTTGAATCAACTTCTTTTCATTGCAATCCCTAATAAAATGATGTCTAATCTCTATATGCTTTGTTTTTGAATGAAAAACAAGATTTTTAATTATGCAAATAGTACTGTTATTGTCAATAAAGATCTTGGTATGCATAAAATTGTACCTATAATCAAGTAGTTGATTCTGAATCCAAAGCACTTGTCCACAACAACTTGAAGCAGCCACATATTCAGCTTTTGTTGTGGAATTTGCAACCACTGTCTGTTTCTTGCACTGCCATGATATCAATCCACTTCCAAGGAATTGACAACCTCTTGTTGTAGACTTCATATCCAAGCTTTCTCCAGTATAATCACTATCAGTGTATACTACCAAATCAAAAGGATAATCTTTTGGATACCAAAGGCCTAATTTTGGTTGACCTTTTAAGTACCTAAAAATCCATTTCACAACATGAAGATGTGAAACCTTTGGATTGACTTGATATCTAGCACAAGCACACACTGCAAACATGATGTCAGGTCTTGAAGATGTAAGATACATCAATGAACCAATCATTGACCTATACATATGAACATCCACTTCTTCACCATCTTTATCCTTGAGCAAAGGCTTTTGAGTTTCTATTGGTGTGCTTGCAGTCTTGACTTTTTTAAACCTAATTTTCTTTAAACTTTCATAAACATATTTATCTTGACAAATAAATATGCCATCCTTCTCCTGTTGCACTTGTAATCCCAAGAAGAATATAAGTTCTCCCATAGAACTCATCTAAAATTTCTCATGCATCAACTTTTCAAATGCATTGCATAGCTCCTTTTTTGTTGAACCAAGGATGATATCATCCACATAAACTTGGACCAACAAAATATCACATTTGTACCTTTTAATGAATAAGGTTTTTGTTAAAATTTCTTCTTTGAAACTCTTTGTCCAACAGATATGTTGACAAGGTTTCATACCAAGCTCTAGGAGCTTGATGTGGTCCATACAGTGCTTTTTTAACCTTATATAATCTATCAGGAAAGTCTGTATCTTCAAATCCTGATGGTTGACATACATACACCTCTTCTTCAATATTCCCATAGAGAAAAGCACTTTTTACATCCATTTGATACACCACAAAATCTTTAAATGAAGCATAAGCTAAAAATAGCCTAATTGCTTCAATTCTTGCAACATGGGAAAAAACATCATTATAGTCAATCCCTTCTTCTTGTGTGTACCCTTGAGCAACCAATCTTGCTTTATTTCTTATCACAATTCCTCTTTCATCCTTTTTATTCCTGAAAACCCATTTAGTGCCTATAGCCCTTTTTCTATTTGGTAAATTTCCCAAAGTCCAAACTTCTTGTAACTTGAATTGTAGAAGCTCTTCTTGTAAAGCCTATATCCAGCTTGGATTCTTTAATGCATGAATTACCTTTTTGGGTTCTTCCTATGATACAAAGCAAGCAAACAAGCATTTTTGAAGGTCTTTATGATTTGTTCTTTGTTGAATAGTACTAACAAATCCACGTGCCTCTAAATTCTTTGACATCTTTCTTATTTGTGTAGCAGATTGCAAATCTCCAATTACTTGGTCAAAAGGACGATCTTTATGAATTCTTGTAGTTGGAATAGGACTGACTTGGATTGTTGTATCCAAATTGTTCATGTCAGCCTTTGTACCAACATCTTCATCATCTTCAAATATGTTATAATCTTCCAATTCAGGCATATTTGGATCAAGTAGAAGTTCAATACTTGTTTTTCCACCAACATAATTAACTTCATTTGTGGCAATCAGCATTAACATTTGTTAGTGCTGTTAACATATCTTCCTTCTCATAGACAATACCTCACTATCTTTGTTCTTTGAAATCTTCAATCAACCTTCTTTCATCATCACTTAAAGGTTATGAATCCTCATCTTAGACTCTTTGGATCTTAGGGAAATCTGTGGATTATCAGTCCATAAATGGTAGCAAAATTTTAAATTTTTTACAGGATCTTCTCCTCTTTACAAGCTGACCTGCATATCACTTTGCCTTTTGTACCTACAAAACGATTAGACTGTGTACCTGCAACAATTGGCTCACAATTCATTGTTCTTGTTAGTGCATCAATATCAAATAGCCAATCTGGTCCACTACCTACAAACATTAGCTTTATTCTCATAAACCAATTATGCAAGTTTTCTTCACAATCCTAGTTCTAACTATAGAATACCTAAAAGGCTTACTATTCAAACAATGAGTCCCAACAAAGAACACCTTTTATCAACCTTACCATCAAATTTTGCCATAAGTGATCTATCATATTAAGAATAGGATCCAGGACACCCAAATGGTCTCATAAAACTTAAAGTTGGTGTTCTACCATGAAAAAGTTCATATGGGGTCTTGCTATGAGGCTTAACTACTAACACTCTATTTTGCACATAGCAAGCAGTATTAATTGCTTCTGCCCAAAAAGTAGTTGGCAACTTAGACTCAGCTAGCATAGTCCTAGCAGCCTCAATTAGTGTCCTATTCCTCCTCTCAGCAACTCCATTTTGGTGAGGAGTTCTAGCTACACTATATTGTCTCAAAATACCCTTCATCTTACAAAACTGATTCATCTCTTTATTTTTGAACTTAGTCCTATTATCACATCTAATCACTTTATCCTTATGATCTACTAGATTTTATATCCCAGTTATAAAGGACTTAAGAATGCCACTAGTCTCATCCTTAGTAGCCAAAAAGAAAACCTATGTAAACCTACTATAATCATCTGTGACAACTAGGCAATACATTTTCTTCATAAGGCTTTTTACAAATGTTAGAACAAATACGTCCATATGCGATAAATGTAAAGGAAGATTGATTGAGTTCTCTGATTTGGACTTACAAGAGGCTCTGTGCTACTTTCCCTTTTTGACAAGAAACACAAGTTTGATCATTTTCAAAAAGTTTGGAAGGTACACCTCTATAAGATTTCCCTACACCAAGTAATTCATGGTTTTAAAATTATTGGTGACTTAGCCTTCAATGCCAAGAAAGTTTAGATCAATCAGATGGGCTTATTGCAAAAGGCAAGTTAAACCTCTTTTATGAACTATGTTCTTTAAATCAACACTATACATATTGTTCTTTCTAGGAACTCTAAGTAAAACTTGACTTTCATCAATTAACTTAAAGTTTGAAGATAAAACTAAACATACCAGTGTCGATATACAAAGAAAACTATTTTTTTATCACATATTTGGTAGACGCAAAAAAATTCAACATTAAACTCTTCTATCTCCACAAAAATACACATTTTCAAAATCTAGATTACTAGTTTTAATGGTACATTTTCCTGTGATTTTCCCTCCTTTGGGGTTCCCTCCAAAAGCAACATATCCTCCATCTAACTCTTCATAGTTTGTAAGATAGGACATGTTCCCTATCATGTGCCTTGAGCATCCACTATCAATCACTCCTTGATCCTATAAATCCATTTGTAGATTACCCTGCACATTAGATAAGAAAAACTGTTTCTTTTGGAGACCCAAGCCATCACTGACTTGGATCTGCCTTGTTCATCAATATAATCAAACTTCTTTAGGGTGATTGATGCACTGTTGTGTTTAGAAACATGGTCTAAAACTTTAGTCTTTGGTTTCCAAACCCAACAAGCTAAGGCCTTAATAGCATTAACATTATTTCCCTTAACAACATTAACTACAGCTTTTGGCCTAACAGCATTAACTACTGCTTTTGGCCTAACAGTATTAATATTTTTACCCTTAACAGTATTAACCCTCTGATTAAAATTACTGTTTTTAAATTCTATATTCTTGTGAATGGGCCTCTTAACAGCTGCATGTGTTGTTTTAGAAAGATATGACATTGGTCTAGCAGCATTCACTATTGTTTTTGAGTTAGCAGTATTAACTTGTCTAGCAGTATTAATTGATACTAAGCCAGACTATCATTTAGTACCTCCACGGCTTTTGGAACCATGTTCTTTTTAGCACAGGGGTGAGTCTTTTTAGCAATGTTTTGATGATTCACCCTTTGAGCATTGTTCAAAACAAGTTTTACCATCCTTTGATTTTGAAACTATTTTTGATGGTAATTGCAATCAACTTGCAAATGATCAAAGCTTCCACACACATAACAAGCCTTATTAAACAACTCAAAATTGCTTCCTAGTCTTTGAGACATCATATAGGTTCCTATTTACTTTGATTGTCTCTTGGACTGTGAGTGTTTGCCTATGTTTCTCAAACTGTTATTAACAATTTTTCCTACCAGTTTTCGCTTGTTGCTTAGATTTTGACAAACTCTGTCTTAGCAATACTAGGCTTAACTGTTTTCTTCTCAGTTTTAGTTTAAGACACATTTTCTTCCTTAATATCTGACACCCAGTCTTTAATAATTGGGCATCATTACTTTTCTTAACTACCTTAGGCTCTTCTTCACTAGACATAGCTTTACTGTTCTCAACTACAGGCTTATTAAACAAACTCAACAAACCAGTAAAAGACAGTCCGGTGTTGGAGGCATGAAATTTCTGTGTAGTAGGATGTGGAACTGCATTATATTTTTCATAGCTAACCTTTCTTTGCAATAGTCCACTATCTTACACTCTATGATTTGTCTAAACATTTAGATGACATTTTCAAATTTTATCTACATTAAATTGAATGCATATCATTGTTCCTTTTAATTTTCTCAACAGCTCTTCCTAATTCTTAATAGATTTATTTTGTAACCCCCCAAATTGGGTCGCAACAGAAAAAAAAAAAGAGAAATAGGGATGGGGGTGGTACTTCATAGATCAATTGCACAAGATATATATAAGAACGACCATTTAAAAGTCGTTTAAAACTGATACATTGGATTTAACAAATTGTTGTTACACAAGTCCAAAACTTCACTTGTTCATTGTTCAAAATATAAAGATTTTAGTCCATAACAGATATATCCCCAAAATGTAATGCATCCAAATCTTTTATGCATATGACTTCTAAAATATCGACCACCAATGTATCCCTGGTCTTGCACCTTATTGATCTCCTGAGAAAACATTGCTTAAAACGTCACAATAATGTTGGTGAATTTATAAGTTTGTAAAATGTATTAAATAAGACCGCAAGAATTCCTCATGATAATGCAACAGATGCAAACATCATAAAATGTGATTATGTTTCCCTAAGCTCATGACACTGAAACTCGACATGTATGAATTGCAATATAAATTGCCAACATTGCCCGTGATGATGTTCTAACTCACAACATCCTATGTCCGACATGGTATATGTTCATTGTCCGGCATACCGGCACAGTGAGCATGACTCACCCTAACGGGGATGCCAATCCTAAATAGATCTATTTATAACATTCGCGCTGACAACAAGTAATTGACAGTTCATGATGATGGGCTCAGAGGGTTATCGCTACTTAGGCAAACACGTAATCATAATGTAAAATGTCCACTTGCGTCCAATGGTAAAACATGCATATGTTTCTAACACCAAAACTTGTAAATCATTAAAATGTAAAACGTGGGGCTATGAACTCACCTCGAGTGGATGAGTTAACAATGTAAATCAAATGCGTAAAAATGCGTCACAAATATGCCCGAATGCAACTTAAATTATTATAGGCCGTATGAGTACTAAGCACTTTGATTAACTAATAGTATATATAATTATATATAGCTACATCATCATCTAATCATATTAGTGAAATCATATTTATAAGGTGAAAACGCTTATAAATATCTCCTTAGTGAAAACGGCGTAACTTTCTCGTTTTAAGTTCGTTTCTTACGTTTCTTATGTTCACGCTTTCGTATTAAGACGAGGTATCAAAATATTACATTTTCATATTTTTAACCAACTGGTGAACAGTAATTTTTACTGTTCATACACTTTTACAAATTTATTTTTATAAAATTAGTTATCGTAAACCTGTAAACGTCGTATTTTATTCGTTTTAACTCTATTTTTAGTGATTCTTTCGAGCACGTCTTCGTAATTAAAGGTTCTATCTAATTAATGATGTTTTGAAAATAAAAATACCTAATGTGAACAGTAACTTTTATAAAATTATTTATTATCGTATAACTTGTAAATTACGTATCTCCTTCGTTATAAATCGGTTTTTCAAGTTTCTTACCTTTTTGGAATCCTAATGAGATGTAGTATTTTATAAAAATTTAAAATAAATACTTTTATTTTTGAATTAAAACATAAACTTTTAAGGCTTTTGTTTAAAATGTGTTTTAACTTGTTTTTTGTAACTTTTAAGTTTAACTACTTTGTTACAAGTCCATTACAACAACTTATATCATATGTCTTACATCCTTAGGGTCTCTAGTCCATGATTTGTCTAAATATTATCCAAGAATCACAAGATCCATATGTCTTTATACTTATTTTGTTTATAAACTTTGATATGTACTTTTATACCATTAGTTTACATATACTTTCTATAAATAAATCAATACTTGAAATACATATATACTAGCTTTATGACATGATAATAACATCAATAATTCCCATGTGAAAGTATTTTAAACAATAAACAAGAGGTAAAACTATTTTACATTTTATTATGAAACCTAGATGGTGATTTACTATATAGAAGTTATAAACACATAAAATCATGGAAGTAAAAGATGTAGGGTTTCTAGATAACCTTGATATGGAGTAAGATGATGAACAACAAATCTAAACCCTTATTTAGCAAGAAAACCCTAACTTTCAACACCTTGAAAACCCTAAATTTCAATGATAACCTTAACTCCTTTCCTTTGTATGAAACCCCTTTTTATCAACCAACAAAGCTTCCAATACCTTTAGAATGCCTTAGATAAGTACTTAGATCACTTGAATACTTGATAAAATAAATTGTGTGATTTGTTTGTGTGTTTTTGGCTTGAGCCGTGGGCTAGGAGTGAGCAGCAAAAGAGATATGTTGTTTTTCTTAAGTAAAATGGATGTGTGTGTTTACCTCTCAGTAGCATAAGTCTTATATACTACAATAGAGTAGTCAAGACCACTATTATAAGTCCAAGACAAGATGAGTAGATTAAGGGAAAGTCTTGGTCAAGATAGAAGAAAGTCTTAAGGTTTAATGAGCTAAGGATTGTACAATAACAAGTTGGTGATCTTTATGAGCTCAATGTCCCCTCTTGTGGACATTATCCTATGAAAATAAGGAGAGGAGGGGGTTTCTAGTTGTGTTTTAGATATTTAACAAAATATCTTGTATCATTTGAAGTTTTAAGTAGTATATGTTAAGTGTAGATGTATATTTTGTAAAGTATATGGCTTAGTTTGCTAATTTCATTTAAAATTTGGCTAGGGTGATAAATGTGGGTACATTTTTATAAAAGTTTGGATATTGGGTATAAAAATGGGTATTTGTTGAAGCATAGGAAAGTTTTGGTGGTTTCGGGTATGCCTAAACGTATTTTATCGCGAAACGTAAACACTTTACGTAACCATTAGAAATAAAATGTGCAAAGTTAATAATTATCCTCAAAATAATTATCTAACACTTGGTTGACGTAAACATTTAATTGTTTGATGCCCGTTTACGTTAAATGATCATTTTTAGTTTACGCGATTTAACTTAACACTTAAAATTAAAAGCAAACGCGTACAACACTAAAAATAAATAGTTAAATAAATAACGTCGTACAATGACCTAAAACATGGGGTGTTATAGTCTTCCCCCGATAAATGAGCCTTGTCCTCAAGGCTTAAGATGCTGCACTTGACGACGATGCGGTATTTGTGAAGAGATGTAGATATTTCTTCCGGAATTGATCTTCACATTCCCATGTGAACTCAGGACCTCTCCTAGAGTTCCATTGAACCTTGACAATTAGAACACGGCTTTGCCTTAACCGTTTGACTTCTTGATCCATGATTTTGACCAGTTCTTTGACAAAATAAAGCTTGTCATCAACATGGAGTCCATCCAATGGAACGGCTAATGGATCGTCAAAATAACACTTCTTCAAGTTGGATACATGAAACGTATTGTGAACCCTACTCAGCTCTTGAGGAAGCTCAAGCTTGTAAGCAACGGATCCAACTTTTTCTAACACCTTGAAAGGTCTAACATATATGGGGTTTAACTTCTCCCATTTTCCAAAATGTACGACCCCTTTCCAAGCTAAAACCTTAAGCATGACTTTATTTCCAACTTGAAATTCCATCGGCTTATGCTTTAAATCGGCGTAACTCTTTTGTCAATCAAGAGCGGCTTGCATTCTCTACTTGATCCTAATAACCTTCTCGGTTGTTTCTTGTACTATTTATGGACCAGTGAGTTGAACTTCTCCAACCTCGGCCTAACAAAAGGTGAACGACACTTTTGACCGTAAAGTGCTTCAAATGGTGCAGCCTTGATACTAGCGTGATAACTGTTGTTGTATGAAAACTCGACCAATGACAAATGTTTAACCCAACCATTTCCAAAGTCGATCACGAAAGCACGTAGCATATCCTCAAGAGTTTGGATAGTCCTCTCGCTTTGTCCGTCAGTCTGCGGATGGTATGCAGTACTCATATCCAGACTAGTACCCAACGCTTTCTGAAGTGATCTCTAGAAATTTGATGCGAATCTAGGGTCACGATCATAGATGATTCAGACAGGTATTCCATGCCTCGTGACTACCTCCTTTAGGTACATTCTCGCCAGCTTTTCCATAGGATCAGTTTACCTCATGGGTACAAAGATTGCAGACTTAGTAAGTCAGTCAACAATCACCCAAATGGTGTCATAACCTTGCGACGACTTAGGAAGCTTCATGACAAAATCCATAGTGATATTGTCCCACTTCCATTGAGGTATATCGGGTTGTACCAATAATGCTGATGGCCTTTGATGTTATGCCTTGACCTTGGCACATGTCAGACATTTTCTAACATAGGTGGCGATGTTGGCTTTCATATTGGGCCACCAATTTAGCTTCTTCAGGTCCTGATACATCTTGTCAGAACTTGGATGGATAGAGTATTTTGACTTGTGGGACTCGTGCATGGTCACAGTCCTTAAATCACCATAACATGGTAACTAACTCCTTCCATTTAAGCATAGAGTTCCATCCGCGCGGGGTTCTAACTTTTCCATTCTAAGTTTCTCTGGATCCTTTGAATTTTTAATCAACATACCTCCAACATCTTCATTTTTGAGGTTCTCTAGTTTTCGGGTTTTAGTCTGAGCATTCAAGATTTGTTTAGGAAGAGCCAAGCCAATAGTCATGATTAAGGCTCGAACTCTTAATGGTTAATCTCATTCTTTCCTGCTCAAAGCGTCAGCAACGACATTTGCTTTCCTCGGGTGATAACGAATCTCACAATCGTAATCACTAAGTAACTCCAACCAATGACGTTGTCTCTTGTTCAATTCCTTCTGATGTTGTATGTGTTGTAAACTCTTATGATCAGTAAACACCGTACACTTGATCCCATACAGATAGTGCCTCCAAATCTTGAGAGCGAACACTACTGCTCCAAGTTCCAAATCATGAGTCGTATAGTTCTTCTTGGGATGTGTTTAATTACACATACCTTTGACCACTAAAATCAGACTTAAATGACTAAAAACATACCAAAAATACATTGTATTTGTATGTTTTACATTTTATTATGTAGGTATTGGATATCTAAGAAAAAGACAAAAATCGAAGCCAAAACGACAAAAACCGAGCATAAGAACAAAAAGAGCGTGAAAGAAAAGTCAAGTCGAAGCCAAAAGTCAACAAAATGTCAAAGTCAAATCAAGTCAAAGTAAACCCCAAGAAGTGGATTTGGAAAGAGCATCGAAAACAGAACCTGAAATCCTAAACTGCCAAAAGTGGGCCCACCCGTACCCACCTAGTGGGCCCGGGATAACCCACTTATATCTTATACACCTTAAACATAAATAAAAGCCCAAGTCCAATTTTTATAATACTCGGCCCAACAACTAGCCCACCATAACCCTTATAACACTCCCGTTAACCACAACCCCCTTTATAACACCCCCATTTGTCCTAAAAGGACTAACGGTGCAAAGACAAATATAACTCCAAGGACCAAAGTTGTATCACTACAAGGACTAAACTTGCAATACAATGAATAACCTTAATGGACCATTTTTGCCATTTACCCAAACTCCTTACCCTGCACCAAAATTAAACCTGGTAACCTATTTTCCCACTCCCTCCCCAATTGTTACTGTTCACCCTCCATCCCCAAAATTACACTTACCTCGAGGTTAAACCCACTTAACCCACATTATAGAAGCTTATATGATGCAATGGATGACATTTTTGGCACCTGACACGTTGGCGATCCAAAGCAATCATTGGGGAATGATTGCGTGGACACATCCAAGGGCTAAGATAAATTTAAAGAAGCACAGGTTGATTTGAAGGGCCAAGATTGATGCTGCTTTTCTTTTCACACAAGAAAACCAAGCCAAGGATCTAGGTCCTTCTATCCATCCTATAAATAGAGGGCTTAAACTACGTGGTTGGAGAGTTTTTTTTCAGAATTTTTTCTAAGTTTTTAGTCTCTTTTAATGTAATTTTTATTCAAGTTTTAAAGCTATTTGTATTTCCTTTCCTTTGTAAAAGTTTAAGTTTTTAATGAAATTTTGAGGTTTGTGTTTTAAGTTTCTATGTTTGATCATTTATTATAACTTGTTAATCTTTAAAAAGCTATGAAACAGCTTGTAGATCTTACCTAAAAGCTTCACTATGCTTTTTGTCTCTTGAATCAAACCTTATTTTACTGTTTAATCTCTTTTATTTCCTGTTTTAATCATAGAAATCTAAAAAAATACTAAAAAGATCCACCCCTTAAAACACCTCAGCTTCTTTGGATGATAAGCTAGCTTGGGAAGAGCTTATAAACCTCACTACTTTGTCTTTTGACAAGCTAGAGCTTGTAGATTTGATTATTTACCCTGTTTTGAGCAAGGGTGTTTGTAAGTTTTTATTTTCACTTTTTAAGCTTATTTACTATTTTACTGCTTATTGTTGCTTATTGTCTGTTCTTATTTGCTTATTTATACTTTGTTATGATGTCTAATGCTTATGAATGCTTAGTTGTAGTTTAAAATTTCATTTGTGCAAGTTTTCTTTGAAATCTGTCTTAAATAGCTTATCTACTTGCATAATCTGTTTTAGCTTATTTAAGTGCTTATTTGTTATTGAAATATGCTTAATAATGTTTATTATGCTTGTTAGATATCTGGTATAATAGGTTTGTTCATAAATATTTTAAGTTTTCAAGTTTAAAAAGCTAAAACAGTTTTTAAAGGGGTGTTTGGTTTAACCTGTTTTATGGGTCAAAATGGGTCAAAATAGCATTTTGACACTGAGTCAGTTTAGTTTAGCTATAATTAGTCCGAAAATTCAGTTTGTTAAAGTTTTTAAGTGTTAAATCTCAAATTTAAGGTTTTAAGAGTTTATTGTTTGAAACTGTTAGCTTATAGCTTATTTTAGTTGCTTATTCGATTGTGCTTTTGCTTATTGTTTCTTTTGTGTTGTTTTTGTGTTTATGCATGTGTTAAAAGAGGTTAGAAACAAAGCTTTAAAGCCTACATTGTTTGTTTTGTGTTTTACCAAAACTGTCAAAAAAGTGCTAAGTGTTGAAAAGTTTAAGAAATTGCTTCTTCATTTGCTTATTGTTGCTTATCCTGAATTTCAAAATGCTTTTTGAGTGTTGATTATTGTTCTTTGAGGTCTAAAGTTAATCTATTTGTAGGTTATATAGTCATAAGGATCTGTTTGTGTGCTTATTTTTAAGCTCAAAAGTGGTGGATTGTAAAGATTGAAAATTTTGCCAAGTGTTGAAATCTTTAAGAAACAGCTTTTTCATGAAGCTTTTTAAGGGCTTAATTGAAATTCAAACTGCTTTTTGATTGTTGATTCGTGTAGCTTTTTGGATAAGCTTTAAGGGCTTATAAGTTGCTAAGCCATAAGGATCTGTCTTTGAGCTTATTTTTAAGTGCAAAAGTGCCCCCCCTTGTTGTTTTGTTTTCAGGTTTAGCCAAATAAGCTCTTTTGCTTATTTAAGCAAATTGGCTTATT
>BQNB010069100.1:0-30682 GCA_026074375.1 Tanacetum coccineum | reverse complement strand
TTTTATAAAAATGCAACGAATGAACTTTTAATCATTTAAACTCGTTCGGTTATCGTCGGTAACATCCAAATATACCACGATGATCGAAACGGCAACACGATCACAACGGTAAAGGTCTCAAGTCACGTAGTTTACCGTCACACGAAACCGAAAAATTGAAAATGAGTTAAACGTGTATTTGTGAGGAAAACATGGACAGAGAAAAAAAATATTTCAAGTATGTTGTATACAATAAGCTCAACACCACAACGAAAAACACTAAACACAACACGCACGAATACAATACACTCCCGGTTAGCTCTTGATACTAATTGTTAAAATAAGAAATCACTAGCTAACAAGAAAGATCCGGAGGTCGGGGAGGATTGAACAAATGTTTAGCCATATTATTAGAGAGAAAGAAAAAGATGGGAAGAGGTGTGTGTCTAAAGAGAGAAATAAGAACACACACTCTTTTTACAAAATAAATCCTCACCCCTCCATGGAAGTATGGAGGGGGTATATATAGGTCAAGACAAGGTACACTATACTAACTTAACAGTTCTAGTCCCTGTAGTTCTTGCCTAATGAAAACTAATGTAATTCCGATATGTCATCATATTTTAAGGCTAACGTGTAGTAGTTATGAGAATTTTGATGGACTTTTGAAAGTGGAAATGTATTTACGAATTGATATTGAACGATATTTTAGGAAAAAGGTGTTGGTAAGCATTAACGATTGAGTTTTTGGAATTTTATTGAAAAGTGTCGAATTTGTGAAAAATGTTAAAAATAAGGTTTGAAACCTTGGAAAACATTGTATAAACGTACGAGTCATGTCGAAATTTCGTAAAAAGTTTATACTTGGAGAATTTCTTAAAAACATGATTTTTTATTTTAAATAATAAAATAATATTTAATTATTTTATTTTATTTATTTAATAAATTCACTAAAAGACGAAAAATATAATTTTTCTCGAAACTTCTCTAAAGTGTTTATTATGAGTAAACATTTCATTTTCAACCGTATAATGATTATTTTGAAGTGACTAAGGTGTACCGAATAGACTTGTCGAGATATATTTATAATTAATAATTATAAATATTTATTATATTACTTATCTATTTACGCTAAATAGTATAAGTATGTATTATCGAGGAATGAGACTGATATGATTGTGGAGTTAAGTCGTCAACCACCACACCACTAAATTGTTTTGAGTAATTGTACAACGCGTCTAAACTCTATGCATCAAACGTAAAGATTGTTTTAGAATTGGATGATTAAATTGGGACATTAACTGGACTAGGTCGTGTGCGGGCGTCGTTGCATTTGTTTGTGTGATTAAGAGTTGGTTACTAAAGACTTGCTTGAGGTGAGTTTTCGTAGCCTCATTTTTACTGTTTTTCTGTTTGGGGAAAATGATACTCAAATGTGTTTCGAACTGTTTTGAAATGAACTGTGCAAAATGTGGTTTTGTTTTTGGGACAAGTTACGTGCTTATGACTGCTATGTGAATATTATGTGTTACATGATTGTTTGGACCGGATAGGTACGCCTACCTAGTATATGTATGTTTGTTTGGATCGGATGGGTACGCCTACCCTAGTTTGTGTGTGGTCGTGCCCTAATTTAGTGCTCCTGCTGGTAGGCCTTTTAGGTGCATAAGTGGCATATGGTTATTGATTAGCGGTGATGCTAAGGTTGTTTGCATATATTCATTGTCATATAGCATTATTGTGCACTATTGAAATATTGGCACAGCTTTTGGGTTTAAGGTCAAACCTACGAGCTCACCAACATTATCATTGACGTTTTCGAGTATCATTTACAGGTGAAGTGAAAGAAGAGTAGTTTGGTGATTGATAGCAGACTTAAAAGTATCCCTTTTGGAATTTCGTTTGAAGACTTGCTTGGTTGTTGTTTTGATTCTAGTTATTAGATGTTTTTGGATTAAGTTTGGATTATGGTCCCCTACGAGGGAATTGGAATAATTGTAGGAGATTTTGGATTTTAGTTGCGATTTGGACATCACTTGAGTTTGTTCAAGGTTGATGGTCTTCATAGCACTTAGAGTTTATGCAATGTAGTTTTCTCTATTTTGTATCTTGTGTTATGATTGATCATTATGTTGCATTCCCGAGTTTCCGCCATTGTCAGGGTGTGACATAATTCTAACGGGAAAAGGGGGTTTCAGCCTGAGTGTGGCACGGTTTGGTTGGTGACTACAATAAATTCTAGGCACATTAACCCACGCAAGCAAATTAACAAAAGATAAAAGAGTGGTCGAGCCAAATATAAGAAAACTATATTAACCATTATTAATCCGATTAGAAAGTTGGTTTGTTTATTAAGTGCAATGATTTCTTCTCTCGAGGTGGTATATCATTCTTAAGACTTAGGCGTTACATCAACCTAAGACCTAGACACATTAATTCTGTCAAAATTAAAGCATCCACATAAAGCATCCTTATTTGCTGATTATAATCTATCTTAGGGATTAACGCAATGGTGATCTTGTTAAACACTAGCTCATAGAGACTTTACCCACTTACCGCTTAATGGCGATTTATACACTAGTAGTCCACTTGTCCAACTATCCAATGGAATCAGAACGTTATTTGTTAAATTATCTAGGTTCACCTTCTAGTCAACACGATCAATAAACCATTGGCAATATCCAATTAACTAGTTAAGCCCGAAGCGTATCCTAGACACAGATTTAGCAGGACAATATTTATGATACTATGATTCTAGATGTATAAATTACTATATGGAGAGCTATCCCAAACTCTAGATTACTTGGTTCGTATCACTAGATCCAGTTGAATGATAGGTCGCATACAAAAGCGCGTAAACAAGTATAAATTGATAAACATAAACAAGCATTCTGTAACATTCGACAATTTTCGGAATTTTAAATGACTATTTTAACCTTTGACTTTTCAGGTCCGATTTGATTTTTTGACTTTTGATCTTTTATCGTCACATGAAAACGATTACCGCGTAACTGGTAAAAAATTTCGGAACATATTTTAATAATAAATTATATTTATTATTACATACCTCGAGTACAAATTTGTTTTTAAACTTATTTGACTTGAAAACGAGAAAATATATATTTTATTCCTAAGTTGACTTATCAAAAACGACTCGCTAAATCACGGTTTCACAACTCGGACTCTAAAGCAATTTGATGTAAAACGACATTCCGAACAACTTTTTAGTTTTGGCCGAGACACGAAAACAAACAGAAAAGGGCTAAAATAACCTCGCAAAATTTTGAACACAACGCGTACCGACCCAAGAATAATTAAATTTATATTTAATTATCACTTTTTATTAAATAAAAATATTTAATAAATTAGTTAATATTTTATCCAATGGCGTTTATTTAAAAACGCGAACGTTAAAATTAAAGTTTTATTTTTACGGACAAAGCTTACTCGCGACACCCAATGGTACCAAATAAATAATAATGATTTAAATATATTTTATAAAAATATTTATAAAATATTAGTCGAGTAAATACTCATTTTCGCGGGAAAAATTATTTTAAACGCAATGGCGTAGTTTTCGTATTTTGATTTCATCGTTAACTAGCCTAAACGAGTCCCGAACCAATATTTACCAAAAATTTCACTTTAGGTCCCTGTGATAATATTTACAACATTAACCCTAGACTATTATATACTTTTCATTTCATTTTTAAAACTTTCTTTTTATATAAATATCAACACAAGTAGGGTTTCATCCCATTCTTAACAAACCTTAAACATACACTTACATTTCCGGCGCCCCCACCTTTTTTCCGGCCAAACTTCCGGCCACTCCTCCAGCCGCCATAACAACTAAGCACCACCACTACATCCACCCCCACGATGCCACCATCGTCACCTCACGGTTGTCTCTCTACAGCCGCACCAAACATCACAACCATACACAATCTCCACCACCCCATCTTCACCCACGACATCATCATCATCACCCTACTGCCACCACGACCACATCGTCATCACCACACACCAACCACCACCGTACATCATCAAATCCATCGTCACACCACCCTCACGTCCACCCCACCGCTGCACCACGCCACCTCAACGACAGCACTAAGGGTGCGTGTGGATCTGGGTACAACCCAAATAGGTGCGTTGGGTTCATGGTTGGCACCAGCAGGGTGCGTTTGGGTTTAGCACTAAGGGTGTGTTGTTTTGGTTATCAGTCACCGATAAGGGTGCGTTCGGTTTTGATAACACCACAAGAGGTGTGTTTTGGCTGTAGCAAACCACCACAAGGGTGCGTTTAGATTTCACGAGTAGGGTGCGGTTGGTTTTGCACCAACGCAAGGGTGCATTTGAATGGTCACAGACAAGGGTGCGTTGGTTTTGTGGAGTAACAGCGTTCGGGCGTGTTTGGTTTGCTTAAAACGCACGTGGGGTGCGTTTGGTTTATCAGAACCACCAAAAGGGTGTGTTCGGTTCGATGGAAAGCACCAAGGGTGCGTTTGGTATAAGAAAACAACACTAAGGGTGCGTTTGGCTGTTAAGACACCGAAAGGGTGCGTTTGGTTTAATGAGAACACCACATAGGGTGAGTTTGGCTTATCAGAAACACCCAAAGGGGTGCGTTGGTTTTGTGTTAAGTACCAAGGGTGCATTTGGATCTGGGTTTTCAGCCTAAAGGGTGCGTTTGGGTTGGCAGAATTAGCACAAGGGTGCGTTTGGTTGTTCATAACAGCCTAAGGGAGCATTTGGTTTAACAGAAATGCACTAAGGGTGCGTTTGGGTTAACATAAATGGAATAAGGGTGCGTTTGGTGTAGCGGAAAGAGTCATTAGGGAGCGTTTGGCTGATGTAGACAGCGATGGGGCGTGTTTGGTTGTTGTTAACAACCATAAGGGCTGTTTGGTATAACAGAAAACACGAAGGGAGCGTTTGGTTTACATAAATCGGATAATAACATTTAAAGGATTTCATATATAGATTTATATATTAAACTGGATCTAAATGTGGTATTGGTTAAATAAATATTTTATTTATTATTTCCGTTTTTGTGTTTATAATAACTGTTAAAAGATGTGTTTAGGTTTGCAACATGGATTGAATTGAGGGAAAATAATTAACTTTTGTTAATATGGAAAACGTTAAATAAACGAATAGTTGATGCCGGGATTTTTTATAAATTGCTGCGTTTAGTAAATTTTTACAAATCTACTTTATTTATTATCTTGAAATGTCTTAAGAATTATCAAATCGTGATGACCCGAAAATCAAACGTAAGCTATAATTTTAGAGATTTCATTTATCTAATCCGCAACTTTAAAACGTGCCTTTATTTTTATAAAGGAACTTTGTATTAAACTATTTGGGTATATCCGGACGCGTGTCGAATAATTTAGTTTCTTTAATTTTTATCATCTATCTTATATAATACTTGGAAAGTATTACTATATAATTAAGCCATTTTATTTTATTTATCATCTTTTAGATAACACACATGTTGTGTATCATATACGCTTCGAGTTATTCTTTTGGGTGGGTATCTTAATATATAATTTACGATATGAATTATATATTTGGTCATTTTTCATTATGTAATATATACAGAATATATTACATACTTTGCGTTTACTTTTGATTTATTTATTTAATCAACCACCAAACTATTACAACTTGAGATCTAAATCTTTTATCAACGTATCACATTCATCATTCTAAGTTAGTGGGTATTAGCCGATAAGATTAGTTGCAACTTCTTGATCGAGCCGTTCGTCTTCCGTTTGTGTTTATGCATAGTAGATGCCTATCTATCAATTGTTCTTCAGCATCGAGGTGAGTTTATAGCCCCTCTTTCACTTGTTTTATATTACTTTACAAATCTCGGGGGAGAACACATGCTCATTACAACTTGTTTACATACTCACACTTATACTTATTTTACAAACTCGGTACTTGATTTATATCATACTCTTTCTATTTATGGATTTAAGTATTTAAAGCTGTTTATGAATACAATGGTTATTTCTTCATTGGACACAAGTGTTTTTGGTTATCATCTCATGTTTACGTGTTGCCTAAGTAGCGATTAGACCACTCTCATGCCCGAAACTATCATGAACTGTTAATTACGGATTGTAAGCGTGAATGTTATAAATAGATCTATTGTGACTAATTATCCCTATCCGGGTGAGTAGCGCTCACTGTGCCGGTTTACCGGACAACGGATATATACCATGTCGAATCTCATTGGGTGTCTTGGTCAGACACCGGTAGGGCAGAATACACTTGGCATATTATATGCTACACAAATTAGCTTCGGTGTCATGAGCTTAGCGCAACAGTAGATACATTTTATGTGATACTGTATCTGTTATAGTAGTCACATACATTTTGGAAATCTTGTGGTCCACACTACTTTGTTGAACATTACTGATTACTAAACATTTTTCATTATACTGCGGTGAAGCAGTAGACACTATACTCTTTTGATGTCAACATTTACATTTACAAAAATCTATGAACTCACCAACTTTATGTTGACACTTTTAAGCATGTTTTTCTCAGGTGAATTAGATGCTTGGCTTACTTGATGTGCATTGGAGTCTAAATTGACAAGATTTCATTCATGGATTTCTACTTACATACAAATGATCAAATCTCGTTGTATTGCTTTCAAGCTTTTCATTGTGATGCAATTATGGGACAAATGTTATATCAATTTCAAGAAAATCAACGAGATTACTTTTCAAACGACACATTTAGAGGTCGTTCTCTTGTATCTTGTGCTGTTGTATTATGAAGTAACGCCCTCAGACATATTTCCGCTGCGACACATTTTTGGGGGTGTTACAGATTGGTATCAGAGCACTGGTTATAGAGAACTAGGTTGCATATTTTATCCTAGACTATAACCGTTTTCACAAACATTGCATCACATCAAACATTTTCAAAGTGCATACACACTACTTGCTTACTTGCTTACATTACTTGTTACATTAAGTGCTTACATGACATACATATATATAATATATATGCTTGCATTCCTTTTGCGTATATCGTGCGTTTATTTATATAAGAGTTATTTATATAAATACTAGAACACTTCTTAAGACGTTGTGAGTTGCACAATGGTCTCATTTATACCTCAGACATTGTGAGTTGCACAATGATCTCATTTATACCTCAGACATTGTGAGTTGCATAATGGTCTCATTTACATCTCAGACATCGTGAGTTGCACAATGGTCTCACTTCGTTCTCAGACATTATAGGTTAAACAATGGCCTCTAAGAATATTTTTTTTTTCATAACTGTATACAATATCGTATTACACGAAAGCCGTCGTAATTTTGTTTACATGGAATTATGTATGAATCTAAGTATTACAAGTCTTGTATGGGCGGGACTTGTAATATGAGGATTGATATGATAATTGCTATGTTAACAAAACCCGTCACAGTTCTGTTTACATAGAATTATGTGTGAATCTAAGTATTACAAGTCTTGTATGGGCGGGACTTGTGATAGGAGGATTTATATGATGATTGCTATGTTGACTGGTTCATCGAGACTTTTACCTTATTTACTCTAACCGAGTACTCATTAACGATCTTGAACTCTATGTCGATATCCCCTGATAGTTTTACTCCTCGTCTCCGAAGATGAGTTTTGAACACTCGTCCCATACTCATTAGAGCACATGCATCGTCGTGTCATCCACCACCTTGGAAGTTATGTGAGTACGCGTATTGCATCAGAAATTATTAAGTAGGATGATTTATAATCTTTTTATTTGAAAGGATTGGGACGCCTCTTCATTTAAATAAATAAATTGTAAATCACCGAACCATAAGTTTATCAATTTATTATTTACATAAATTGAGACGCTTCTTTATGCAAATAATAAATTATAAATAAGTGGGCTTAATGGTATCCGATATGAAACGAGTATGAACTCGAACCCGATAATCACCGGAATTCGTTAAAAAGGTCTAGAAACACAATCGTGTCTTACCACTCAGCAGAATCTTAAGGCCTCACTTGGAACTACCTTATCTCATTCTTAAGTTATTACTTTTGCCGTTACAAATCTTTACGATCGCGAACTGCTCGTAGAACTAATAGACTTGTTACACTTTTGAGCAAATGGACTTGATTCAATTTCGAACTAACAGACTGAGTACAATATCCCACCACCTATCGCATAAGCTTTCTCGCGAGCTCCTCCCATTTGTTGAATTTTATTCTGGGGATATTGTTTCTCGGAGTGTCCTCACTCTCCGCATCTCATCACCACTTGTCAAAGTTATTGTCGTTATGGTTGCTGTTGTTGGGTCCTGGAGCGGTCAGAGCTTGTACAACTTTACCCAATAGGTAATGTAAACCCCTCTTAAACCAGATGAACACCTATCGACGAAAGAGATAGTCGAATTATTCATTACGGGCCACTAGTACGAAGACTTAGGTCGCGATACACCCTGGTACAGCCAAGTAAGCTGGATACTTACATTCATTAGCCTCATCCGTTATTAAACATTGAACATTACAGATATCAGAAACGAGACTCTGTCCTTGAACATTTAAAACTTTATACAAACATACTCACGCGACTACACTTTCTCCTCCGATGCTTTCACAATTAAGAGACTTTCCTTAAAACGCGGTTGTATCAGTCATAAGATCTGTAATGATTTATTTTGAGGTACCCATTTTGATGGATTAAATAGCCTGGTCAAACCTAGTCAAAGTTTTTGGTATATTGAGAAAGTGTTGAAACATCGAATTTTGCTGAATAAAGTTATCAGCGTCTTGTTTGGAACTGGATTATTAAATTTTAAATCTTTTCTTGGTCACACAATCGGTTAACACAAATTAAATCTCGGGACGAGATTTCTTTAAGGGGTAGGTACTCTAACATCCGGCAATTTTCAGAATTTTAAATGACTATTTTAACCTTTGACTTTTCAGGTCCGATTTGATTTTTTGACTTTTGATCTTTTATCGTCACATGAAAACGATTACCGCGTAACTGGTAAAAATTTTCAGAACATATTTTAATAATAAATTATATTTATTATTACATACGTCGAGTACAAATTTGTTTTTAAACTTATTTGACTTGAAAAAACATAAAGTTGTAATAACTCAATCAGAAGTATCGTAAGGTATCACAACAAGACCATCGGTGGAAGAGACAAGCACAACAAGAAGGAAAGCGTAAAGAAAGGAAAAGCGCAAGCAAAAGGAACAGGAGCAAAGCCAAACTAACAATTAGGGAAAACTATAGGCAACTGATTGAACTTGTAATCGTAACGCATATCTAGTAGCATTATGTGACCTATCCGAGGTAGCCATTTTCAAAGTGTTAGCTCACCTCGGAGGGCCCTTCTATTCTTATATCTAAGTATTTGATTTTTACCTTAACATGATAGAGTCAAATTTTATTGGATAAGTAACAATGATGCAAACATGAAGCATGGTAAGCTCCGGATGGCTCGCTACATCCGGATGATCATAAGAGAACACACTTACCTCATAATACAAAACATATATGGGAAGGCTAAGTTAAAACACGAAAACTTTAACATGGGGTCGAAGGAGGAGGCACAATGATCCCCTCCTTCCGAACGAACAGATCCGATGAATAACAACATTTGGGAGAGAACATGTACCAACTAATAGGGAAGGAAATACAAGCAACCTGTAATGTGTACGAACATAGATAATAAACATTTGCTCCGGTATGTAAATTGGTCTGGATATGATCGGCCGAACCATGTAAAAACATATAATAAGGAGCAAACATAAGGAGATTGGGAGTAGTAAACATTACAAACAAGATATGGAAACAAACAGGCATAACAAAGAGTGGATTATGATAAAAGAGAAGTTATATTACAAAGTACCTATTACAAGCCGAACAAAGCCGGCAGTACAATTGACCGAACGTAGTCGGTAGCTGCATACAAAGGAACCTAAAACAAACACTTAACGACAAGGATGTTGGTGGATCTATGGTGGTGGTGCGGCTGTGGTGACGTGGCGAGGATGGTGGTGATGATGATTACATGTGGTGTAGGTGGTGTTTGGTGGTGGTGTTGATGACGATGATGATGACATCGTTTGGAGATGGTGGCGATGGTTGGTGTTGGTGGATCTGTAATGGGGTGGCGTGGGATGGCGTGTTGATGAAGGTGGTGATGATGGTCGGCTGTGAGTGGCCGGAGTTTGGCCGGAGGCTGGAAAATATGGAGAGGAGGATTGTGTGTGTGGAGGCTATGTTTATAAATGAAAACCCTAATGAACTTTCTATTTATACTAGAAAGTTTAAAAAAATGTATCAAGTATATAATAGTCTAGGGGGTTATGGTGTAAATTTTTATGGTATCTTTTGTAAAATGAATTACGTTCTGGACTCGTTTGGGCTAGATAACGGATGATTTAAAACACGAAAGTTGCGCCATTGTTTTCCAATTCATTTTTCCCAAAAAACGAGTATTCACTCGAATATTATTTCATAAATGTTTTATAAACTCAATTAAAAATGTTTGTGATTTATTGTGTAGTCACCGGGTAAGTTTTTCGTCGTAAGTGAAACTACTTTAAAGTTAAAATTTTTCGTCAGTTTTTCATCAACATCTTTTCAATAAAAGTTAAATAATTTATATAATTATTTTAATAAACAAATTGTGATAATTAAATATAAATTTAATTATTTTTGTGTCGGTACGCGTTGTTCTTGTTTCTAAAATTTTACGAGGGTATTTCAGTCATTTTCTGCTTGTTTTCGGCTCTCGGGCAAAATTAAAAAGTTGTCCGGAATGTCGTTTTACATTAAATTGCTTAGAGTCCGAGTCGTGAAAACGTGATTTAGCGGGTCGTTTTTGATAAGTCAACTTAGGAATAACATATATCTTCTCGTTTTCAAGTCAAATAAGTTAAAAATAAATTTGCACATAAGAGATATGTAATAATAAAAATTATTATTATTTAAATATTTTCCGAAAAATTATCGGTTACGCGGTAATTATTTTTCTATGACAATAAAATATCAAAAGTCAAAAAGTCAACTCGGACCCAAAAGTCAAAGGGTAAAATAGTCATTTAGAAATTCTAAAAATTGAGTTTGTTTACATAACACCCCTTAAAGAAATCTCGTCTCGAATTTAATAATTGTGTTAACTGATTGTGTGCCCAAGAAAAGATTTAAGTTTAATAACCATTTCTAACAAGATCTATAAGTTTATTCAACAAGATTCGATGTTTCGACACTTCTCAATATACCAAAATTTTTGGCTAGGTTTGACCAGGATATTTAATCCATCAAAATATGTATCTAAAAAAAATCTCATTACAGGTCTTATGACTGATATAAACGCGTTATAAAGAAAGTCTCTTAATAGTGAAAGCATCGAAGTAGAAAGTGTAGTCGCGTGAGTATGTTTGTATAAAGTTTTAAATGTTCAGGGACGGAGTCTTGTTTCTGATATCTGTAATGTTCGATGATTAATAACGGACGAGGTTAATGAATGTTAGTGTTCAACTTACTTGGCAGTGCTAGGATGTATCGTGACCTAAGTCTTCGTGCTAGTGGCCCAAAATGAATAGTTCGACTAGATGTTTCGCCGACAGGTGTTTATCTGGTTTAAGGGGGTTGCATTACCTATTGGATAAAGTTGTACCAGCTAGGACCGCTTCAGGACCCAACAACAACAACCGTAACGACAATAACTATGACAAATGGTGATGGGATGCAGAGAGTAGGGACATTTCGAGAAACAATATTCCCACAATAAAGTTCAACAAATGGGAGGAGCTCGCGGGAGAGCTTATGCGATAGACGACGGAATATGGTACTCAGTCGTTAGTTCGAGGATGAATCAACTCCATTAGTTCAAGTGTGCACAAGTCGGTTAGCTCCACAAACAGTTCATGATCGTAAAGATTTGTAACGACAAAATTAATAACTTAAGAATGAGATAAGGTAGCTCAAGTGAGGCCTTAAGATTCTGCTGAGTGGTAAGACACGATTGTGTTTCTAGACCTTTTTAACGGATTTCGGTGATTGTTGGGTTCAAGTTCGTACTCGTGTCATATTGGATACCATTAAGCCTACTCATTTATAATTTATTATTTACATAAAGAAGCGTCCTAATTTATGTAAATAATGAATTGATAAACTTATGGTTCGGTGATTTACAATTTCTTTATTTAAATGAAGAGGCGTCCCAATCCTTTCAAATAATGAGATTATAAATCATCCTACTTAATAATTTCTGATACAATACGCGTACTCACACAACCTTCAAGGTGGTGGATGACATGAACGTAGCAATGTGCGTCTAATGATTTGGGACGAGTGTTTAAAACTCGTATTCGGAGACGGGGAAAACAATCCGGCGAGATCGACATAGTGTTCAAAATAATTGATGAGTATACGGTTATAGTAATTAAGATGAAGGTCTTCAGAACGGAGTACAACATAGCAGATTATCATATCAAATCCTCGTATACAAGTCCCATGCCCATAAACAAGACGTGTAATAACTTTAGATTCATACATAATTCCATGTAAACAAAATTATGATGGCTTTTGCGTAATACGATGATGTATGAAGTTATGAAAAAAAAACTTATTCTTAGAGACCATTGTTTAACTTACAATGTCTGAGAACGAAATGAGACCATTGTGCAACTCACAATGTCTAAAGAGATGTTCTGGTATTTATATAAATAACTCTTATATAAATAAATGTAACGGATATACTCACAAAGGGATGCAAGCATTATAATATTATATATATATGTATGTTGTATGTAAGCACATAAAGTAACAAGTAGTGTAGTAGCAAGTAAAGTCAAGTAGTGTGCATGCACTTTGAAAATGTTTGAATGTGATGCAATTTGTTTGTGAAAACGGTTATAGTCTAAGGGTAAAATATGCAACCTAGTACTCTATACCAGTATCTGATACCAATCATAACACCCCCAAAAATGTGATCACAGAGGAAATATGATTCGGAGTGTTACTTATAATACAACACATACAAGATACAAGAGAAATGATGTTACCTTAAAATAGTTGTGACATAATCCAGAATTACATTAGTTCCAATATATAGTTTATACACGAAGAGGACTAATAAACGACTTAGGTGCGATATTATGTTCACTTATGCCTTCTATATACCCCCACCATACTTCCAAGGAAGGGTTGAATTCACTTTGAAAAGTGTGTAGAGAAGTGTGTGTGTTTTCTCTCAAGCACACACATCTTCCCATCTCTTCCACCTTTATCTCTAATAATATGGCTTTACATCTTTTTCATTTTACACAACCTCCAGATCTGTTTTAATCCCTTGTTCATATGTCATTTACAATCTACAATTGGCATCAGAGCTGCAGGGGTGTATTGTATCATTTGTGTTTGTTGTTGTCACTGTTACGCTACATCAGTACTAGTTCATAGTCCGGTTACGTTCATGATACTGTTCACCAACACACTATTCATGTCACTATTCTCCACTGTTCATTTACTGTTCAATACGTGGTATTTTTTTGGTGGCTTAAAAGACAAAGTCATAAATCTATGTTTGAATAGTTTTTCTCTTGGTTGCGTTTTGATGCAATAGAAAAAAACAAAACCCGATCCGAATTTAAGAAGAAAGTCAACTGCGTTTTGGGATTGTCAATCCAGCTTTTTGGTAGTTTGCTTATTTTGGGTGTATGCATTTTTGACGAGGATTTGCATGCGATTACATTGCGTTTAGTCTACTACTATCATTTTTTATTGCGTTTGAAAGACAAATTTATGATTTTTATGAATGAGAAATCTATGCAAAAATTTTTATAATTTTGCTTTTGTCATCAAAAACCCAAGACTGTTGCGTCTGTATTTGGGTTTGTGTTTTCTAACCAACTAACTACAACCGGAGTCAAAGCGCTATAACCCCGAAGTTGAACCAGAACAACAATTGTTAACGAGCGCTGACAAAATGTTATGACTACCATAACCAATCATTTTGACAAATACAACAACATCAATACTACTTTCACAAACAACCATAAGAACCACCACCAAACAGCTTTCTTCGTCACAAAAATGTACAATCAATAGAATTCAAACCCAGTCAATCCTAAAACCCTCTCGGTCAGAAACATCATCTCCACAACATCACTCCCATCCCCTACTACATTCAAGACCGATCAATAAAAAAAAACCCTTCGTCACATATAATACCACCACTCCATCTCTTCCAACTACAACATCAAGACTCAACACACAAACATAATCAAGATCTCAGTTTTTTTTCATTCGTTTGTTACATAAATTCCATGACCTCAAACAAATCTACACCACGAGAAAAAAATCATCACAGATCATTGTTGGGTCTCACCCTCTTTATATCCGAAATTAAAGTCTAACATATAACAATTATGTTATTGTTACACTTTGTTTCGTTTAAGACTCACAAAACAGAGACAAACAAACATAAACCGAAAAACCTACCCCGAGACCTATGAAAGATCTTTGAAGCCTCGTGTCACATGTGTCTCATGGATTAATATTAATCAATAAAAAGGGGTTTTGTATCGTATGATATTTGGTTCTTGCTAGTTTTATTTAATATCATTTTTGAGCGTAATTTTATTAAAAGAAACGATGATGGGAATATTTTTTTTGGTCAAAGATAGGGTACGCGATTTTTTTTGGTAAGAGAAGAATGTGTGACTCGCGTTGAATATTTGATAGGTTACCCTAACTATAAGGAAAATTAGGGAAATGTGTATTTAATACCGAGCTAATTTAGGGTTTGGTTATGTATAAAAGGTTTTGATAGTATGGAAACCGAGTAAATTAATTGTTTCAAGTGGGGGGGCCGGTGGTTAATTGAAATCATATAGCCCAAGCTTTAGAAATCTCATGGGCCGAGTATTATGATTGAGATTGGGCCAAGGTTACCATTTTGTAGGCTGTCATAATAACGATGGACAAAGGTGTTTTCAATCCAAAATTTATTAGAGTTATGCTAGTAATTTTTTTTTGGACAAATCCGAGGACTAATACGCTATCATGACAAGTTAGACTAGACGATGTTTATCCGTTAACGGACATAACATTCAAAATAACATTCGTCTATTTAACGACAAATGAACATCCCCCCCCCCCCCACAACAAAACAAACAACAAACATGATACATAACACAAAACGACTGAAGAGATTCGAAAATGACAAACAGATAGAGATTCAGAATACGATGACAAGTGTTTCACGAAGATGGATTGTGGTATCCCTTATTTGAGATTGAAGTAGATTTCACGAACGGCCGTCTACTTATTTCATCATCAAGACTATTATTTTATTTTATTATCGATTTTTTGATGACTTGCTTGAACGTATACAGCTTACGATTAAGACTTGAATTATCTAGTTACCAGCAGTCAGGGTGGTTGGTTGAAGACCTGGATAACTATCACTTAAAGGAGTTACGTTGTATACTCCAGGTCACACGCATAAGTATTGATGTGGATGAATTTTAAGAGGTGTTTGTACTTCTTATACTTATGTAGGTAGGGTATAAGTACTATATAGATTTAATCTTGCATCGTTCTTCAATCAAGTAACATTGCAAAGCTTTAATTACAAATTTGGGGATTTCACTTCATTTTCAAGTATTGGTATATCGTGTTTACTTCACCAAGGGATCACAATAATAGCCGACAGAGTCGAGGTTGGTAAAAGTTTAGCCAGAGAATTTAAAGTTGAGATGTAAATCAGCAATACTCACTGCATTTCGCAAGACAAAAGTTACTCGGACAGACTAAGGCAAATTCTCAAGTTCTTCAACGACATTCAAATACAAGACCTTGATTATACCAATTATTTCTTGATTCTTTGCTTCATCTCCTCTACGGTTCTGAAGACAAGAGAGTAATTCCTTTGTTGTGCATCTCAAGATTGTGCTAAAGACAAGAACTTACTCGAGTATAATGTGGTACACAGAACATGATGCTTCGAGAGTTTCGCACCCTCATGGGAAAAATGTGTAACATCCGGACTAATTAACATTTGATGTTACCATGTCCAAACTGTCCAGGGGAAAGTTTGATAGCCATAAAATTGTTAAGTATGGTTTATGAATATTCTTGCATACATGAGAAGAATTGTGCTGATTTCTCGCATTCACCCCCGAACCGAATATCACCAAACCCGAAATGAACAAGCAGTGGACCGTATGGTGTGGTTTGACTTCTACAAAGTCCGTTTGGGCACTGTCCCAATGACAAGTAGAAGATTGTTTAACTACTTTAAAGTTCAGAATCTACTTAAGATATGGATGTTGGGTTTGGGGAAGCTAGATTTCAGAAACTTCCGCCAATAAAGGATTCGAATGAAGAAAGCTTTTCAGCATGCTCGCAGGATTGGGGGAATTAATCCAGTTCCATGCAAACTACAAAGGTTCTTGTACAAGTAAAGACAAGAAAGATCCAAGCTGGAATAGCAAGATTCAGACCAAGAGAAAACTCACCAAATACAACTTCACTTTGAAGTGCAATTGAAGACTTTAATTTCTGTGTATTTGTACATGATAGGAACATGTAAAGTAATTCCGTATGTGTCCCACAAAATGGGGGACAGATTGTTAGACCTTAAAATATGGTGACATATCCATAAATACATTAGTTCATATATAGTTAGACACGTAGGGACTAATACGACTAGGTGCGTACATTAAGTTTTCACAATACTATAAATACCCCATCCATACTCCATGGAGGGGTGAAGTTCCACTTTGTAAAGTGTGTAAGTGTGTGTGTTTTCTCGTCAAGCACACAAACATCTTCCCATCCTCTTCCACCCTTTATCTCTAATAATAAGGCTTTACAGTTCTTTTTCAATTTACACAACTTCAGATCTTGTTTTAATCCCTAGTTCAAATGTCATTTAAAATCTACAAACGACCTCTAAATGTGTCGTTTGAAAAGTAATCTCGTTGATTTTCTTGAAACTGATATAACATTTGTCCCATAATTGCATCACAATGAAAAGCTTGAAAGCAATACAACGAGATTTGATCATTTGTATGAAAGTAGAAATCCATGAATGAAATCTTGTCAATTTAAACTCTAATGCACATCAAGTAAGCCAAGCATCTATGTAACAACCGGCAATTTTTAGAATTTTAAATTACTACTTTACTCTCTGACTTTTTGGGTTGGACTTGACTTTTTGACTTTTTGACCTTTTACGGTCACATAATAACGATAACCGCGTAGCCGGTAAATTTTTGACTTTAAACCACCAAAAGGGTGTGTTTAATGCTCTCAATCACCGAAGGGTGCGTTGGGTTTCGGGTCATCACCCACAAAGTTGTCGTTGGATTTTATGGTACACAAAGGGTGCGTTCATTGAATGTGAAACCCACCAGAAGGGAGCTTTTGGATTGCTATGGCAAGTGCGTTGTTTTGATATAACGCAACCAATGGGTGCGTTTTGGATAGACTATTATATACTTTTCATTTCATTTTTAAAACTTTCTTTTTATATAAATATCAACACGAGTAGGGTTTCATCCCATTCTTAACAAACACTAAACACACACTTACATTTCCGGCGCCCCCACCCTTTTTCTGGCCAAACATCCGGCCACTCCTCCAGGCGCCATAATAACCACGCACCACCACTACATCCACCCCCACGATGCCACCACCGTCACCTCGCGGCTGTCTCTCCACAGCCGCACCAAACATCACAACCATACATCATCTCCACCACCCCATGTTCACCCACGACATCATCATCACCCTACTGCCACCATGACCACATCTTCATCACCACACACCAACCACCATCGTACATCATCAAATCCATCGTCACACTACCCTCACGTCCACCTCACCGCTGCACCACGCCACCTCAACGACAACACTAAGGGCGTGTATGGATCTGGGTACAACCCAAATTGGTGCGTTGGGTTCATGGTTGGCACCAACAGGGTATGTTTAGGTTTAGCACCAGGGGTGTGTTCTTTTGGTTGTCAGTCACCGATAAGGGTGCGTTCGGTTTTAATAACACCACAAGAGGTGTGTTTTGGCTGTAGCAAACCAGCACAAGGGTGCGTTTAGATTACACGAGTAGGGTGCGGTTGGTTTTGCACCAACGCAAGGGTGCGCTTGAATGGTCACAGACAAGGGTGCATTGGTTTTGTAGAGTAACAGCGTTCGGGTGTGTTTGGTTTGCTTAAAACGCACGTGGGGTGCGTTTGGTTTATCAGAACCACCAAAAGGGTGTGTTCGATTCGATAGAAGCACCAAGGGTGCGTTTGGTATAAGAAAACAACACTAAGGGTGTGTTTGGATGTTAAGACACCGAAAGGGTGCGTTTGGTTTAATGAGAACACCACATAGGGTGAGTTTGGCTTATCAGAAACACCCAAAGGGGTGCGTTGGTTTTGTGTTAAGCACCAAGGGTGCATTTGGATCTGGGTTTTTAGCCTAAATGGTGCGTTTGGGTTGGCAGAATTAGCACAAGGGTGCGTTTGGTTGTTTATAACAGCCTAAGGGAGCGTTTGGTTTAACAGAAATGCACTAAGGGTGTGTTTGGGTTAACAGAAATGGAATAAGGGTGCGTTTGGTGTAGCGTAAAGAGTCATTAGGGAGCGTTTGGCTGATGTGGACAGCCATGGGGTGTGTTTGGTTGTTGTTAATAGCCATAAGGGCTGTTTGGTATAACAGAAAACACGAAGGGAGCGTTTGGTTTACATAAATCGGATAATAACATTTAAAGGATTTCATATATATATATATTTATATATTAAACCGGATCAAAATGTGGTATTGGTTAAATAAATATTTTATTTATTATTTCCGTTTTTGTGTTTATAATAACTGTTAAAAGATGTGTTTAGGTTTGCAACATGGATTGAATTAAGGGAAAATAATTAACTTTTATTAATATGGAAAAGGTTAAATAAACGAATAGGTCATGCCAGGATTTTTTATAAATTGCTGCGTTTACTAAATTTTTACAAATCTACTTTATTTATTATCTTGAAATGTCTTAAGAATTATTAAATCGTGATGACCCGAAAATCAAACGTAAGCTATAATTTTAGAGATTTCATTTTGTAGAAACATAAATGACATATGAACAAGGGATTAAAACAAGATCTGGAGGTTGTGTATAATGAAAAAGATGTAAAGCCATATTATTAGAGTTGAAGGTGAAAAGAGATGGGAAGAGTGTATGTGTTGAGAGAAAACACACACACTTACACACTTACAAATGTGAGCTTCACCCCTCCATGGAAGTATGGAGGGGGTATTTATAGTCCTAGTGACATACAACTATCATACTTAGTCATTATTAGTCCCTATATGTCACACTATAAATGAACTAATGTAATTCCGGATATGTCACCATATTTTAAGGCTAACAATCTTCCCCCAATATGTGGACACATACGGAATTACTTACAATGTTCCTATCATGTACAAATACAACAGAAATAAAGTCTTCCAAAGCACTTCCAAAGCTGAAGATGTCTTCTGAGTTCTCCTTGTCTTGAAACTTGTACTCCAGCTTGGATCTTCATTGTCTTTACTTGTACAGGAACCATTGTAGTATGCATGAACTGGATTAACTTCCCCCCAATCCATGCAGCATGTCTTGAAAAGCTTTCTTCATAGACTCCTTTTTGGCGAAGTTTCTGAATCAGCTTCCCCCCAAACCAACATCCCTATCTTAAGCAGATTCTGAAACTTTGAAGTAGCTTGAACAATCTTCTACTTGTCATTGACGTGCACAGCGGAATTTGTAGAAGTCAAACCACACCAACGACCACTGCTTCTTGTCATTAGGGCTTGGTGAATATTCGTTCGGGGGTGCATGCGAGAAATCAGCAACAATTCTTCTCACGTATGCAGAATACTTCATAAACCATATTTGGTAAAGTAGTATACACTACTTCCCCCTGGAAGTTGACATGGTAACATCAAAGTCAACTAAGTCCCGGATGTACACATTTTCCCCCATGATGGTTGCGAACTCTCGGAAGCATCATTGTCGTGTACGTACATATACTCGAGAAGTTCTTGTCTTTAGCACAAATCTTGAGATCCAAACAAAGCATTACTCTCTTGTCTTCAGAAACCGTAGAGGAGATGAAGCAAGAATCAAGAAAACTTGGTATAATCAAGGTCTTGTATATGAATGTCGTTGAAGAACCTTGAGAATTTGGCTTAGACTGTGAAGTACCTTTGTCTTGAAATGCAGTGAGAATTGCTGATTACATCTCAACCTTGAAACTCTTTGGCTTGTTTTTACCAACCTCGAATTCTGTCGGCTATTGTTGTGATCACTTGTGAAGTAAACCCGATATACCAAACTTGAAAAAAAAGTAAAATCCCCTAAATTTGTTACTTAAGCTTGCACTGTTGTGATTGAAGAACGGTGCAAGATTAAATCTATACGTACTCTATACCCTACCGCATAAGTATAAGAAGTACAACACCTCTTGAAATTATCCACATCGTCTTCAGCGTGTGACACTGAGTACTACAATGTAACTCCTTTAAGTGATAGTTATCCAGGTCTGCAACCAACCACCCCTGACTTCTGGTAACTAGATAATTCAAGTCTTAATCATATTGCTTTTATGCTCAAGCAAGTCATCAATCGATAGATTGGGTTTAAAGAAAAGAAGTAGAAAAATAGAAGGAAGTCTCGATGATGAAATAAGTAGACGCCTTCGTGAAACCTAACTTCAATCTCAAATAAGGGATACCAAATCAACTTCGTGAACACTTGTCATCGTAATCCGAATCTCTAGCCGTTTGTCATTTATCGAATCTCTTCAGGATCGTTTTAGCGTTATGTATCATGTTTGTTGTTGTTGTTGTTGTTGTTGTTTAATTGTCATTAAACTAGACAAATGTTGTGTTTGAATGTCGTCAACGGATCTACATTTGTCTAATTAAACTTGTCGTGATAGCATTTTTATTCCCGGCTCAATCCGATACTATAACAGCCCAATGACAACCTAACTCGGCCCAATCACTATATAAAAAACCACTTGTCTTTAACCAAATAAAAAATCCAATGTTTAACAAGTCTTGGCCCAATAGACTTGTTAAACTAAAACGCTGCCACAAACTTGTAACTCGGCCCAGCTTATTATTTAGACAAAAAAATCCAGCCCGAGTCCCCTTATTAATATTACTCGGCCCATGTTTGTTTGAGTTAAGACCCGGTCCAAAAGTAATTAGGATATAAAGATATCTCAATCCCTAATAAGTCTCACCCTAACCCTAATCCCATTTCAATCCGCCTACACATTTTACTCTCCCAAAAACGTTAGCAGATATTTTCAATCACTTCTATATCTATCTTCTTTGACTCTCGATAATCAGTTAAAAAAATAACACGCCTCTCTCATCACTTCCATTCTCTCCCATACGCAGACAAAAAGATAGATTACATATCTTTTTCTTGATCTCAAACAGAGGCTCAATCCGTCTTCAAGGTTTCCATAAGGAGATCTCAGGTAGGTTTGGTATTTTTTTTGTTTGACAATCGAAACGAATAATGGGTATGACATAATTGTTCTAAATCCATTATTTAATTTTGAATATTGAAGAGGTTTTATAACCTTTCAAATATCAGTGATGATGTTTTCTTTCGTGGTTACGATCTATAAGGTCATGTCATAATTAAACCCCATGAAAGAAATGAGTCTGAGATTTATGTTATCATTTAGTTTCGAGTCAATGATGTTGTGGAGATGGAGATAGGTTAGATGGATGTGAGGGTTTGAAAGAAATGTGACGAAGGGAAATTAGGGCAGGTTTGAGGATTTATTGGTTGTTGGCTGATTGTTGTAATTGTAGTAATTGAGGCTGTGACGATGTGTTGTAGAGTGATGTTGTTGTTGGATTATTGATGGAAGCAAAACGCAACACCTCGAGGGAAAAACGCAAGTTCAAAAAAATTTGGCAAAAACACAATCAAATTGTCAAAAACGCAAAATAGTCAAAACGTAGTTGATCACACCAATAAAGACAGTTGACCTGTCTCTTTCAGTACTTTGTACTTCTTTCTTATAACCTGCGGTCTGGCGTTTTTTCCTCTTCACCATATCTCGACATCCCCAAGGATCCCAATCATTGATACTCTAACCCAGTTTGTTCTTGTCAGTCTAAAGCACAAGATACAATACACAGCAAAACAAAAAGTAACATCCCATTGTTATTTCGTGGTTGAATTAGAAAGCAGGATACTTTGTACCACGACAAAAAAAAGAAACTGATAAAAATAAGCAATAATGTAAGTATCATGAAAACAGTGGATAAACAGTAATATGAATTGTCGTAGTAAATAGTAACATGACAGTAAAGACAGATACAACTAAAACAAAATGTACCATCTTACTCCATGAAGCTATGATGCCAATAGACAGTAAACTCATGGAAGTTTATGGATGATTTTATTGGGAATTTATGAGGGTCAGTAGATATGGTTTGGAAAATTGGAAAGTGTCACTAAAATTATGCGTTTTCAGGTAAAATGTAGTTAAGTAGACTTATGAGTAAATGAGAGGGTTAAAATTAGGCATGGTGTCGAAGTGACCCATGGAGGTATGTAAACCCCTTATACATCCATCATATGATTGTTACATGGACTTAAGCATTTGGCTTAGTCGCTTGTAACACGTTTATGTTGTATTGTATAGTTTTGTGCTAGGAAATTTAGGAAGCTGCTTTGAGCATTAGATGAGTTTCATAGTCCCTCTTTTTACATTGTTTTTAAAATTGGGATGGAAACAATGCAAATGGTTTTGAAATGTTTTAATTGTTGTGATTATGTGTTTTAATTGAGTGTAGACATTGTATGACTATTATATGACCTTGTGTTACATGTTAGTTATGAATTACTTGCATGTACTGTGTTTGGCATGTCAAGGATTGTGATTTACTTGCATGTACTGTGTTTGGCATGTCAAGTATTGTGATTTACTTGCATGTACTGTGTTTGACATGTCAAGTGTTGTTGATTTGGATTGGATGAGTATGCCTACTCAGGGTTTGATTGGATCGGAGAGGTACGCCTACCCCGTATATGATTTTGTTGATTTGATATGATGATTGGATTTCATGTTAGCATAAGTTCATGATAATTCATATTTGTCTTACCTTGCTTTTATTAATCACAGTAATTAATTAAAAGTTTAAATTGTGTGTCGTAAACCTATGACTCTCACTAACCTTTGTGTTGACGTTTTTAAACATCATTTTCAGGTGAGCATCATGAGGACCTTAAGAATAAGAGGAGTGGCTTGAGAGACCATAGGCTACTTGCGGAGTTTAATCTCCTAGTTTATTTCTTGCATGAATGAATATTGAATGTTGTTGATTTGAACTGCTTAGGTTTATTTTGGATGTTTTACATTGTCTGGGTATTGACGTGAATCCCCTTTGCTTCGATACAAGACGCCAGTTATCTTTTATGTTTGTTTGGGTATTTTCATGACACCTTGTGTCTATACCTTGGTTTCTTTTATGCATTGTAGTTCTCTATATAGACACCATTGTGTTGTGATGATATCCATTCTCGTTACGTCTCGCGTTTCCGCCTTGGCAGGGTATGACAATTAGCTGAGGGGGAGTTATTCATTTAGCAAAATGATTTGTCACCGGTAAAATATGTGTTTTGTAATCATTTCCATTCACAAAAATAAATCATTTTTCAAAATCATCTTCTCTGAAAAATCAAAAGTGCGCTGAAAACTGCAAAAATAACTATCTCTCGAATAAATTCTTTAACTAGACATTTATTTGAGGGGGAGTTATAAATTTTTTGTATCCACTTTATCATTAGGAAAGTTCTCAAGTTTGATTAAACTACAAAAATAACTATCTCTCGAATAAATTCTTTAACTAAACATTTATTTGAGTGGTAGTTATAAAAATTTTCAATCACATCATCATCAGAAAATCAAAAAGTTGGTAATAAACGCAAGAATAACTATCTCTTGAATATTTTTTATCCAAAAAGAAGAAATTCTTGGATGGATATTTATTCAAGGGGGAGTTATAAATTTTTTGTCAAACAACGAGATTTATAACCGCGAAAATCTTTCAAAAGGATTCAATATGTAATATGATTTAACTCCAAGGGGGAGTTTTGAACTTTATTTTGGGCTTTAAAAGAAAACGAAAGGAAGTGCAGGGTCTAAAAATGCCAAAATTTCAAACTTATTTTCAGAAGTATAAATATCCAAGGTTTCATACGAAAGCATTATCACTTTCGTACACAACCTAACGCTTTCGTAAATTCTCAGAAAACCATATGAGGTTTCATGATCGATCCAAATTGATTTACGAACATCTTTGTGCTTTAAATGTAAGGACTAAACATCTAATTTGATTCCTTTTCAGTCTTGTAGGATTAATCGATTGTTTAAGGGATTTACAAATGGGTTAGGGTTTCATAAATTCGATGTATAATTTTTGATCAATTGACTGAGGCTAATTGTGTGTTAGGATGGATTGTGGTGAATTTCATGTTAAATCAGAGTTAATAAACATGTTTTGATGCTCAAACAAAGGGTATTGTAACCGTAATAGGTTTCGTATATATGAACTAGTGCTATCTTAAGGTCAAATGTACATAATAAGTTGATTTCATGCTTAAAACTTGGTAACTAAGGTCTTACAAAGGAAATTTATCTAGTGTAATCCGGTTCATGTATACGAAAGCTGTTAAAAGTGTAAAATTTTACTTTCGGTTTCGTATCTCTTGATGGGTTACGTATAGGCTTTCTAAAAGTTAAATGGGCCAAAATTTTAGGTTTCGTATAAAACAAATGGATTACCTAAGGGGTTTCAGATAACAAATGGGTTTCTTATTGGGTTTTGTATAAAATCTAAATGGGCTTAAATGTATAAAATAGATTAACACAACAAATGATTAACATGATTTTCAAATGATAAAAAACAAAATATGTTTGTTGAAAGTGGTGATTCAACTGTTTGTGATCGTTTTTAAATTCTCATGTTTCAAATGTTCAAATCATAATCTCCAAGTAATGTCTTCATTATAAATAGGTTTTCTTGTTCATAAGTTGACCACTTTTGTCGAGTTTCATTTAATCTCTCACTATGAAACGCAACAGGTCTCCCTTCTTGTGACAAAACAGATCCAATCCCGGTTCTATAAGCATCACATTCTAACTCAAAAACTTTATCAACTAGGTAAAGAAAGTACCAGTGCGGTTGTCAACTTCTCCTTGATAATCTTAAAGCTCTCCTATGCATCTTTAGTCCATTGAAACGGACCCTTCTTCAAAAAATCGGTAATTTGTGCCACTATGCTACTAAAATTTCTCACAAATCTCCTCTAAAACGTTGCCAATCCATGAAAACCTCTAACTTTAGACAATGTCTTAGGCGATGGCCAATCCTGAACTGCTTGGACCTTGGTTTCATCAACATGAATCCCATCCGAACTTACAACGTACCCAAGAAACAAGAGTGTCAAGTTTAAAAGAATCATTGATCCAGTGGTCTTGGTGAATCAAACCATATGGTAGTCATGTTTAGAGAGAGAAAGTAGAGGGAGAAACAAATGTGTGTAAATAATATGAAAAGTGAAAGTTTACAAGTGTCTCACCCCTCCATGGAAGCAATGAAGGGGTATTTATACCACCATCTAATACATAAGTATGCTAAGTTGACAACTTTAGTCTATATGTATGGTGGTATGTTAAACTATGGTAATTCTGTAATGTCGTCACATAAAACGAAATCCTAACAATCTTCCCCCATGGGACGATATACGAAATTACTTACAATATTTTCTTAACAAGTACATAATGATTAAGAACAAGAGCTTCCACGAAGCTTCCAATGTTGATGATGTCTTTACTCTCCTTTGATCTACTTGAAGGCTCAACTTTCTTTATACACTTCTTGTCATCTCGAAGTTTCTGAATTAGCTGCATGTCTTGAAAACTTCATTCCTGCACTTTTGGTCATGTCGAAGTTTTCTAGAATCTTCTTTTCATTTGACTTCAAGTCTATACTCCACGATGAATCATCTTTATAGTACCTTGTAGGAGAAATACTGTAATAGGCACAAACTAAGTAACCCATACACTTCTGGTTAAGGAGAAGCTTTTGAATTAGCTTCCCCCTAATTCATGCCACATATTATTCATTATGAAGCTTTAATAGCTTCCCCCCAAACAAGCAATCTTCTCTTGAGTAGTTTTAAAGCTTTCTTTCAAGCTTAGGATGATTAATTGCAAGGCGAAATTAGTAGGATAGCCACATCAAATGTTGCTGCTTCTTTAATAAAAAGCGTAGTGATTAATTGTTTGGGGAAACATTAACTGGATCAACAACATATCTTCTCACGCTTGAATAATTCTTCTTACATTTCTTTCCACTATAAGCTCAAGTAATGCATACCAATAGTATTAAGGTATCTCTTCCCCCATGTAGATGAAGAGATGCAACCAGTCTCATTGTATGAAGCCCAAAAACCCGAAGTACACACTCTATCCCATTTATGAAGTCAAAATTGTAGCATCAAAGTCAATTAAGTCCCGGACGTGGCCATTCCTTCCTTCAGGATAATGATGATATTTTTGTAACACCCAAGGTTAACTAAGTCTCGGATGTAGACAATTAAACCCTCCAAGTAGCCGAAATGATAACACCAAAGTTAACTAAGTCCCGGATATACACATTTCTTCTTGCAAGATACTGACTATCTAGAGGAATCATCATACCATTGTGTACCTCTTTTATCATCAGAAACTGTTTCTTACATCTCTTCCCCCATGTAGTTGGAATAGTACACCAAAAGCCATGAGTTAAAACACTGATTTTCTCTGCGGTTTTGACATTTGTCTTCCCGGAATGACCTTAAATAAGAAAAAGGCATGAAGTTCATCGCGTGTACTCGTTGTGCGTTCAGATGTATGTCTCCTGCCCCCTTGCTGGTTTTGATATCTCAGAATCAGCAAAACATTGTACGCACATATACTTGAAATTTTGTGAGAAGAATGAAATTATCTCAAATGTATCCCGTGAGAATCAACTGCTGATCAAATCTCTACTCATAAACTCTCTCTGACTATCTTTACCAACCCCTTTGTAGGCTATTTAAAGTGACCACTGATGGAGTGAACCCGGTATACCAAACTTGAAACTGAAGTAGAATTCCCCGTTCTTGTGACTTAAGCTTGCACTAATGTTGGAAGAACGGTGTAGAGAATTTGTGCTCCAAGCAAATCTATAAGTACTCTATACTCTCAACTAAGAGGCATGAGAAGTACAACACCTGTTGAAACTATCTACATCGTCTTCTGCGTGCGACACTGAGTACTACAACGTAAATCCTTTAAGTGTTAGTTATCTAGGTCTTCAACCATCCACCCCGACTTCTGGAAACTAGATAAACCAAGTCTTCAACTTAAATCTTAAGCACGAGCAAGTTATCATTGAAAATCATGCATCCAACCAACGCTGACTTCAGGATAAAATAAGAACACGCCTTTATGAAATCCAACTTCAATCTCAAATAAGTGATACCCGATCGACTCTGTAGTCACTTAGAAAATTAATACTAATTCTAGCCATTAAAATTTAAGCTCCATGATTCTTTAAAAATATTGATCCTAGTCTCGTCTTATAAAACTTGTCACTTTGTCATTTCGAGTACTAGTTCTAGCCCATATCCAATATCAACCGGGCATGCTATCAATCCATAACTTCTTTGATAATACATGGCCCATTCAAGTTGGTAAGCACCCAGTCCAAATCCATTACAAAATCTCCGCCTATTTATTTGTAAGAACTCGGCCTGCTAGATCCATACAACCCAATCATTAACTTTCGGCCCATAAATTTTATAATAACTCGGTATGCCAAAGGCCCAATCCAAAGTATGGAGATAGTACCCGGATCCAATACAAATTATATTAGGGATATAAATCTTATCAATCCCTAATATCTCTCCACACATAACCCTAATCACACACATAAACTTGTCCGCCCCCTTCCTACCTTATCCCTCCTAAACGCAGTCACAAAACAAAGTCTCTGCTACCTTATTACTCCAGTAATCAAATCGCAACACCAACATTTCATACACAAATTCAGGCACAAACACAGGCCCGAATCCATAACACCACAAAACTCTTCTTCTTATTTCAATCTCAATTGAACCATAAATAATTTATTTGGTTTATTTATGCTCACGCAAACCAAACGATACAAACAAAGCTCAGTGGTTCATTACTTCAAGAAAAGTCTTCTAGATCTTGATAAGAGGTCTCGAGTAGGTGTATGTTTTTGTATATGTGTGTCAATCGAAACAAAAGAAATGATTATAACATAGTGTTATTGGTCATTTTTTTAATTTTGAAAATTAAAAGAGGGGTTTTATACCTCTACATAGATCGATGATGATATTTTCTTTCTTGGTCTCGATCTTTAAAGATCTTTGAAACTGATGTGCAATGCGCAAAGAAGAAAATACTAAGATCAATTGTTTCATTGTATTTTTCTGTTTCGAGTCTTGACGGAGAAGGGATAGGATTAGATGATTGTGGTGAATGATTATATGTGACGATGGGATTAAGTTTAGATCTGGTTTTGTTGGATTGTTATGTGACGAAGTTGTTGGCTGTTGATGTTGGATGGTTGTGATGTTGATGTTGTTTGTTAATATGTTGAAGTTGGTTTGAATTCGAGTCTGTCCTCTCATCATACATTTCTGTCTTTGACCTTTGACTCGACTCAGTGAGTTGACCCGGGTCAACTCGGTAAATACCGAGTGAATCGGTTTGGGTCTTGGGTAGCAAACCGCTGCCAAATGTTTTACCAAACCACTGTCGCGGTGGTTTATACCAAACCGCTGTCGAATACTAAACCGCTGTCAAACACCATTGCCACTAAACTGCTGCCACCAAACCTCTGTGACCAAATCGCCGTTGACTAGTCAAACGGGCAGAGGTTTGTTTAGGGACACTAAGAAAAATTATAAACCTCTGTCAACCTGTTCACCAAACCGCTGGCAGAAACTTCTGCCACCAAACCACTGTCTGAACATGGGACCACAGACAACAAACCGTTGGCGGTACTGTTTTTGTTTTCTAGCACAAAAGTGATAAAAACACAACATAAAGTACTATCTTATGTTTTCTTGACCAAACCTCTGTGTAGAACACTTAAAGTGTTTAAACTAATCCAGGATGATCGAATAAGCAAAACCTTGTCCCTTGTATCAAATCGTGACCAAGACTAAGCCAACAAGAATAAGCTCAACAATAAGCAGTTTAAATCAGAAAATAAGCTCGAAGATAAGCTTAAATAAGCTGAATAAGCTATAACAGCCACGAATCAACAACAAAGAATCAAATGTGACAGATTTGATACCAAACCGGGCCATAAAATCAAACCGACCCAAGAATGAAACCAAGGCTCGTGATACCAATTAACACATTTAAAGAATCATAGATCCGGTGGTCGGGGAGACTCAAACATGTAATAGCCATTTCTAGTGAGAGAGTGTAGAGAGAGAAACAAATGTGTGTAATATTATGATAAGTGAAAATGAATACAAGAGTCTCACCCCTCCATGGAAGCAATGGAGGGGTATTTATACCACAATCTAATACATAAGTATGCTAAGTTGACTACTCTAGTCCCTACGTATGGTGGTATGGTAAACTATGATAATTCCGTAATGTCGTCACATAAAACGAAATCCTAACAAGCACAACATGTGTAATGTTTGAGAGTTACTTATGATACATTGACAACTATTTTGGTTATTTTGTACACTATAATATGTGCTAAATGTTTGTTTTGAGGTGCAATAATAAGCCTCTCTTTATGTATTTATACAATTTTCTAATCTTATCATAATTTTCTTAACATGAACTTATTTTTTCATTTTAATGTTATATTATTTGAGGTGATTATATCAAGCATTTTAATACTCTTTTATCCATCTTTATTTAGATGTTATAAAACAACAATTGGAAACTTAGTAGGTGAAAAATCAACAAGCAAAAAGGAAATGGTGAAAGGGTATGGAAAGTAAGCAAGTTGTAAACCATGATCATTGTTTGTAAATTGTAATTGGTTTTTCAAAGTTTATCTCATGTGTGGAACATGTGCCATATGAATGATAAGTTACACAAGATTAGTAGCAGTCGATATATGTTTCTTTTACGATTATGAGTAATATAATCTTTGTTTATTGTAAACATGTAAATAAGTTTAATGATACCTTAAAAACTATGTTAATAATCTTATCTTGAATAATTCTTGAAGCTAGCGCCCATGGGGCGGGCTTGAGGCTAGTCATTGATGAACAAAAAAATGGTCACTGTGTGTAAACCATTTTGTTAATTGTTCTTATTTGCGCACCATCTTCCTTTTTCTTTTTGATAAAAAGATATTTACACCTGTGAATACGGGTCATCTTCTTTATACATATATAAAACTAGTTTTAATACCCGTGCAAGCACAATGTTTAGACATTAATTTTTAATTGAGTGTTAATTTTGCAAGTATTTTTTTTGTATTTGCATATTGAAGGTCTTGTTTACCATTATTTTAGTAATTGTGAATGCGTGTTTCTCTTAATTTAAATAATTGTTTAGTATAATGACAGTTGGATAT
>BQNB010069099.1:0-33617 GCA_026074375.1 Tanacetum coccineum | reverse complement strand
ATGGAGAGAGTCTCATGCGAGTGGTAGTGACCGAGTCGTTTTGAAAAGAAAATACCAACGGTATTACTCAGAACGAGGTGTTTAGAAAGGAGTGAAGCTTGGTTCGGGGTAAGATAGTGAGAAAACCGAGAAACCTGATACCGATACTGAAAAGGAATCTCCTTGGATGTTTGAGGTAGATGGAAGCCAAATTGGCTAAAATCTTAAAGTTGAAAGTGGGGACGAAGAAGACTCCTTTCCTCGACATGAAAAAGTAGAGATGTCGTAACGTGTGATGCTTATGCGAGAAAACCGTATTCGTCAATGATTAGAGTAAGACACTAAACGATCTTTAACCTACGGTTAATTGTAGTGTTCTTACTCCGTGTCGTGATGACGCAAGTGCGTGAAAAAGGTGAAACGATTATGAATTCTAGCAAAATGGTAACGTCCATTCCCATACTAGATGAGTAAACGAAGTAACCGACGCCTTAATTCTTATAACGGTGTCAAGATAATGAAGACGTGTGATTTTATCACTCTAGGAAATATAAACCACCAAAGAAGAAAAACAACAAACGAAGGTGAACCGACCATGATAATTGCCGATCATAGAAGTAAGATTTCGTCAAACGCGTCGTAAATCCATGATACTCAATTGATTCTTTTGGAATTTCTTTCGAATTATTTTTGATCAATTGTTGATCTTATGGGGTATTAGCGGAGTTAATGCCGCTTAACTATGTGAATTGCATGAATTATGTGTATAGAACTTTAATTGATAAGACACCTTTGTGTCGCCCGTAAAATGGCAATGGACGTAAATGACTAAGTACGCGAATGCGAGAATTAATCAATGAGCGACTTGAAGAAGATGTATGCCTAAGAGTGCAACGTCCAACGTGACATAGAGGTCAACGTGAACGCTAGGATAATTGATTAGGACCTACCTATGAGCAAGACAACATCATTGCCAAGAGGCTTTGCCATCCGGCAAGCTCGTGTGATGAAGAAGTTTTGACGGGTAACGTTGGATAGTGATGATAAATGTATGTATTATAGCGCCTAAGTAAAAATGAGCCTATATGTGAAGTCATAATAACATGACTACTACGTGAATAAATCTATGTTTGGCATATTCCGCCAAAATGTTAGGGTCGTAAGTACTCCGGGTGATGTGAGAGTTGTTATGATCATGTGGTCGCCTCTTTAAGGTAGGTGGACCCATGAGTTTCGAAAGGATTTTGTTTTGTGAAAGTTATTGGAATTGATTTTTATTATTTCTCTATCTCGAACCTCACATCCTTAGCCGAAAGCGATGATGAGCATGTTATTGTGATTTTGTGGCCATTGCCAGTAATGAAGTGTCCTTTTTGTCTTTAGAGCCTCTCGTTATTAAGAGAGCAATGTAATAAATTCATCGAATTTTTCCCGCCACGTATATTATCGCGTTAGGCAAGAGCAATTATGTGCTACGTAAGCACCCGTCGAGAAAAATCTCCGCGTGAGCGATGACTCCCTGTTCGGAATAGTCAGGACCAGCGTTGAGTCATGTAGTGACGAGTGTGAATGAGCAAGCCCGATAGATGTCAAGAAAATGTTTATGTGTTATAGCGGGATTTTTGTCGCCGAATTATGTGCTATGTGCTTGTTGGAAACACAAAAAGTGTCGGTCACTTCCAAGTTGTAATAGTCTTAGCTCGTAGTTAGTGTAATGATTAGATTAGTAATCTAGTCCGGCCCAAGGCCCATGGGAAGCCCATCATAGCCCATGGGCCGGCCATCCATGTAGTATATAAGCCCTCTCCTAGCCTTGGAGAGGGGTTGGTTGTTCTATTTGTTACATTCCATCTAATAAACATCATCCATTCCATCCATTCTTTCTCTCTAACATCACAACCCACATCTCACTCTTGTTCTTGGTTTGATCATAAAATTACATGTATCTACAATTGGTATCAAGAGCCATGGTTTCACCTTGGGATCTTTAGTGTTTTCGTTGTGGTAATTTTTTTTTGCTTATTCGTTCGACTTATTTTTGGGCTTATTCTAGCTAATTTCATCTTATAGTTTTCTTTCGTAGCCTAGTATTAAAGTTAAGTTTAGCTTATTTTATTTTGTTCTTTTACCTATCTCATACTTACAAACAGTAAGGTTTCATTGGGGTTTTTTTTTCTTCATCGTTGGGCTTTTGAGTGTTTTTATTGCTGTTTCAAAGTTTGTGGATTCTTTTCTTATTATCAAAGTAACAATGAGTGTATGCTTTACTTCTAAAACCAACAGTGACTCATTGTTTTCTTTCTCTTAAAAACGTTTGTTTTTGTGTTCCACCAGTAAGGGTGCGCTTTGTGTTGTCAAAAAAAAAACTCACGGCTTATTTTTTGTTTTTCTCTTATTTTGTTAAAAAAAACTTGCATTTTTTTCTTTCTTCTTTTAATCGTATGAAGCTTAAGCATATATATGTTTAGTGGCTTATTCGTGAGTTGGTGAGCTTATTTTATGGTTGGATTATTCGTGATAACGGCTTGAAACAAACGTGTGTGAAAAGAAGAGAAGAAAAAGCAGTGAAGACCGAACCAGTGTCACTTTTGAAGATCGAACGAGTGTTCACATTTGAAGATCGAACAAGTTAAAACCTTTGTAAGCCGAACGAGTAACCCATTAGTTACAACCGAACGAGTGTGAACCATTGACAACCGATCGAGTACCAAGCTTCAAGCACCGAACGAGTGTATTCAAGGCCTGGACCGAACGAGCAAGTACCTTCAACAACCGAACCAGTTTACACCTCTATAACCGAACGAGTTCTCTTCTTCAGGGATCGAACAAGTTGTCTCCATTTGAGAACCGAACGACTATTATACTCGTGAACCGAACGAGAAGAAACAAGTTGGACCGAACAAGCCAACAGCTTCAAACATTTTCAAGAAGTGAACTCTACACGGTTTAAGTAATTTTTCGGTTTTACGGTTTCGAGATACGTTAAACGACGGGACTTAAGACTTATATCATCGTGTTCGTGACATCGTTTCGATCAACGTGGTATATTTGGATGTTACCGACGATAATCGTATGAGCTAATAAATCAAAACGAAACAAAACCCTAAATTTTAAAAATTTTGAAACGAAAGAGAAATAGAAAAGGAGGGAATTCGTGCATGGTTTTAAAGATATAATTTGATTTTACACTTTCAGTCCCTGCATTTGGAGAAAGTTCACAGTTCGTCCTTGGCTTCTTTAATTACCCTCTTTGTTGAATTTGGTTTACACCGTTAATCCTTATTCTTTTAAAACAGCCCGTTAACCATCAAATGTGAACCGTTTGTGCACCGTTAGTCCCTATTTGAGTTTTGATCAACCGTTAATCAACTCAAGCTCAAAATTTGTGCACCGTTCATCGTTTTAAGTGCACCGTTCATCGTTTTAAGCTCACAAATCGTTAACGAAAGTTCAAATTCTTCAACGACAACAACGATTTCTCATCAATTAATTATTGTTTCACGGTTTTTTCTAGATTTTGTAAAATCCCGTAAAAGATTCTATTTCTTTTCTCGGTTTAAATCATAGATTTGTAAAATCCTGTGAACGTTAATTAATTTCAAACCGCAACAAAATCACTTAATCTACTTAAGATCCTTAATTTCATTTCACACATCGAATTTCAATGGAATCTTCAAATTCAAATTTAAAAGAGAGAGAGTTGCAACTGTCGCAACTGCTCGTAAAACAAAGGCAATCCTATTGCATGTATTGGCTTGAACAGCTCGAGATACATCTTCGTGATCTCTATCTTGACAATTCGTCTCATGCTATTGATGCATTTAAACCGGCATTTCACACATTCTTCGGTGAAGAGCATGAGACTTTCAGGTTCAAGATGTTCTATAATCTGGATCAGTTAAGGCTGCAACTTGAAAGAGAGAATCTTCATGAGGTTAATGCAATGACTTGTCTTGAAGCACTCCGAACACAGTTCAAGGAATTTTTTGCTTCAAAAGGGGTAAATTCATCGGATCATCTGAATCAATGTTGGCAACAAGATTTCGAAGAATACACGCTCTGCGAACCTGAAACTTACAGACGTGGTTTACTCAGGAACCTGGAGAAACTTGAATGGGCCATTTTTAGAGCTGTAATTGCATATGGTGTATTACGCATGAAAGAAGATGAAGTTAATGCACTAAAGCAGACCGAAAAATCGTTGAATAAAGCAATACCTCATGAACATGAGATTGATAAAATCAAGCTTGCAGTAAAGATGTTCAGGATGCTTAAAGAGGGAAATGTTTGATATGGAAAGCAGGGGGACTATGTCAAAGCAAGATACATACGGTAGTTTAGGGAATGATATCACACATGCTATGGATGCAGATATCAGACCAAATGACCAAGTGCCATTTGCTGATGTACAATTAACTGCTCAACATAATGTACTTGCTAATGAACAACAACATTTTGTGCAATCTGAACCCATTTATGACACACATCTGTTGGAAAAGGTTGATAGAAATACCATTCCTGATTCAACAAATATGTGTCATAGGGGAGGAGAGATTGAGCAAAATGCTAAAAAATGTCAAGTTTCATGTCCTTTACTTGATCCATCATTTGATAACATGACAATTGAATTTTCAAACCAATCTCTCGAGTCTGAAAATATTTTTCTCAAAAAGACCGTTGCCCAACTTCAAAAAGATTTTTCAAGAATGGAAGCACATTGTGTTAACATGGAACTTAAATATCAAAATCAAGCTTTAAAAGACGGGCAACGTGGTCAAATTTTGAATGAAACAAGTAATAAAGGCAAGATTAAAAAGGAAATTGAGGTACTTGAAAAGATCAATATCGAATTGGAATATAGTGTGGCTAAATTACTTGCAGAAAATGAGAAGTTGCATAAGGAAAATGAGCATTTGAAACAGACTTACAAAGATCTTTACGATTCTGTCAAAACGACACGAGTTCAGACAAAAGACCAAAATGACTCACTGATTGCTCAAATAAATAGTAAGACTGTTGAAAATGCTGATTTAAAGGCTCAAATTCAGGAAAAGGTTTTTGCAAATGCAGCATTGAAAAACGAATTAAGAAAATTAAAAGGAAATAGCGTGGATACTAAGTTTGCAAAACCATCAATCTTAAGGAAACCGGTTTTACAACCACCCAGAAACCAATCAGTTGTTAGACAACCAAATGCGTTTAAATCTGAACGACCTAATTTTTTAAAACCACGGTTTGCCTCCCAAGTTGATGTGAATAAAGTTTTGTCAAAACCAGTCACTCCTCATTATTTGCCTAAAGTTAGAAAATCTGCACCTGCCAAACCTCATCATGTGAATGCACCTAGCTCTTCTAGAAATAGTCAAAAAGAATCGTATGGTTCTAATGATATGGCTCATAATTACTATCTAGAGGAAGCTAAGAAAAAGACACAAAACAAAAATAGGAATCTTGAACCTAGGGAAATGCCTTCTGCTAAAACACACCACACTCCTAATGCTTGTACACCAAAACCTAGGAGCAATAATCAAACATCTATGAATTGGCATGCATCTAAGAGTTGTGAGGAAACGCTAAAAGCTATGCAAAATGCAGATCATTCTAGGAATCCTAGTTCATTTTCGGACTTCAAACACTTTGTTTGTAAGACTTGTCAGAAATGTGTCTTTAACGCAACTCATGATGCCTGTATAACAAAATTCCTGAAAGAAGTGAATTCACGTGCTAAGATTCAACCCAATAAGACTAGAAACAGTAACAAACCCGTAGATCCAACGAGTCATACTCAGAAACCTGGTAGGAAGATCGTTACAGGACATAGTTTTTCTCCCAATAAGTCTTCCGTTGTGCATGAGAAAACAAACACTCCTAGATCTTGCCTTAGGTGGATACCGACGGGTAGAATTTTTAACCGGAAAGACATTCACATCTAGCACAACAAAGGTTGATTGTGAACCCCCAAATGGTTCAAATGATTATATCACTAACCCTTATAAATGCAATCAAACTCTCAATGTCAATGCAGGTACTCTTAACTTAAGTGCAGGTACATTTTGCAATCCTGAAAAGGAAAGACTCGGAGTTTGTTTGAAAAAGGTGATATATCAGAAACCAAGGGTTCCAGGAATTTATGTATGATGAACAAGGACAATGGCTGTTGATTAATTCAGATCAACACATGTGCTTCATGATAATGGTGTTTGTAGACAACACTTCAGGCCCCGCTCCTCAAAGAAAAGAAGAGTGTACGCTTCAGTGCGCTTTATCTTCAAAAGAAGAGAAATCTTCTTGTATCCTAAGTAAATACTTAAAATCATAAAAACACAAAAAGATTTTTTATTTTTATTTTTATTTTTATAAATCTATATAAAAACAAAAGAGAAAATATAACATCGAAAAAGCCAAAAATATTTCATTTATAAAACGCTTATTAAACCACATACAAATTAAAAAAATGAGAAAAATGATAAAAAGACAAAAAGAAGTTTTTCCAATGGAATGTATTTTTTGCCAAACGAAAATATTTACGTCCCACAAGAACTGTCTTCAATAAAGACACGAGACATAAAAAAAGTTCGAGCCAAAGTTTAAATGTTTTCAAAAACATGGCCATATTGCTTGCTTAATATCAGATAGCAACCGGTTCATCATCTAAAAAGGCAAGTTCCACCGACAAAAAGGAAACTTGACCTCTCAACATGGAATTTATTCCGAGCATGGTCTACTTTATGACCATCAAAGGCTGTAGTGGTTACCTTGCATCACAACCCCGTGCTTTTCCTATATTTCCATAAGTGTACCGTCAGTGCGCTTATGTGTCAAAATAGAGAGAAATTTAATTTTTTTTGGTAAAAAGTTCGTCTTCATAATGAATCAGGTTTCATATCACAAAAAGATTTTAAAAGACAATCGACCACTCAAACAATGGACAACAGCTCTTTAAATAAAAACGTGTCACTAATTTGAGGGGGAGAAATCGTCATCACACAATCTGTAAAATGACTTTCAAAATAGTCATGAATAATCGATTAAGTTTTGGATAAATGACGGATAACAATTTCAATAGGGGGTTAATTTATATAACTTTCAAGTCTTTAGGATGTCATTGTTTAAATCTTTAATATCTACTTAGGGACTTAGTAGAATCAGGCTTAAACTACAGACGATCATATTGCCAACACCTCAAGTTTGTAAAAGAATTAGGAATGCTTTTTGAAATACTTTCATAGTTTTAAATGCTTAAACTTATTCTTAACGGAATTCGATTTAAACTTATTAATTCTTCAACACGACTCGAATAGTATGCGGATAAGGTTTTTGCTGATTCCGACGTGTTAAAACCACAAGGGGGAAGGATAGTAGATGTATACTTGATAGTGTCCATGGCCTTACATTTGTGTTAGCTTCTTTTGTCTTTTGAGTTAGCTTCTTTGATTTAGGTTTTTGAAATCTTTCGGGAACACTATTTCTATCACATGATGAAAGGGACATCTCGTCATTTAGCCAGTATGCATCATTTGTGTCCACTGGGAAGTGTTAGAGATAATAATTATTTATAACTGAGAAGAATCTTCTGATTCAATTATTGTCTTGCCCCAACCGAGTCAATCACTAAGCTTATCTTAAAATGATATAGAATATTTGATAAAAGAGTACACATATATGATGATTCCTTAAATAGTCGATTATCCTGCAGGAAGAAATGTCTACATTTGAGACTTAGTTGACTTAGGTGTTATCATTTCAACTACTTAGAGGGAATAATTGTGACATCCGGGACTTAATTGACTTTGGTGTTACAATTTATATCATCACTATCATGTAAGGAGAAATACGGACATCTGGAACTTAATTGACTTTGGTGTTGCGGTTTTAAGTTATTTGTGTACTTCGGATATCTGGGCTTTATACATCAAGACTGCTTGATATGCGAGCATACAAGAAGTATTGAATCAACTCAAGAAAAGATTGCAATGCTGTTTTTAGGGGGAAGCTAAGACAACTTCAACACCGACATCACCAACCACACAAGTTCAAGTTACATATGTATCTGAATCTGTTCTATCCTCAAAGTTTGATGCAAAGACTTTCATAGCTTGGAAAGAAAGTTAAAGCAACGCTGAAAAGTGCTTGGACAGAGAAAGATCAGATTGACAACCTCTTGAAAGAAAGAAGGTTAATGAGGAGCGTAGAAAAGTTTGTTGGTGGGAGATTGTACGAAGGAGACCTATGGCTGCAATAAAGGACCATATCATATGATGTTCTCATCATTCAGGTCAAATCTTCGTATATAATAAACATGTGAATATGTTAATAACTAGTGTAGATTTTTGGTGAAAAATAAGATGTGCTCGAGTACAAATTTTACAAGAATTTCTTAGTAAATTCAAAATCTTTCAAATAATTATACTCGGCACCATCTTATAAACCCTCAAAAGTTGAGGGGAGCAATAACATGTTCCTATAAGTTATTCTGTAACATTTTGTCCCTAAACGTTTAATCAATTGGTATCCAAAATATCAAGGGATTAACATTTTGGATAAGGGGCGAAATGGAATAAACTAGAATCTAATGTATATGAAGTGTGATCATAAATTGACTCAATGCACTCCACACTAGCATGTACTGAACGATTATGACACATGTAAGGAACTTTTAGTGATGATGAAAACTCTCAAAGTGTAAATCCATTTGATAATATTTATCAACACGTTTGATTGAAATTTCAATGTTTTGGAAGATTGTGATGAAATACCAAAAGACCGACATGTTCTTAAATTTATGAAGTTATAATGCGTTGAGGCTTAGGTTTCAATCCCATGATCCCCAGAACCGAAGGGATCTACCACAGGGATATCCACTAGTTATGTAGAAGTCCTTAGTAGATTAAAAGGAGAAAAAGTAGAATCGGATAATTCCGTACTGAGATGAGCTAACACTGGAACAAACCCAACAAGGTGTTAGTTACGAAGTCTCAGGTAAGGCATTGAAGGGTTGAAGAAATGTAAAAGAAATGGTAAGATAAATAAAAAAGGAAGCCCTCCCATACACTTAGCAGAAACCGGTCAATACAAATGATGTCAGAACACTTAGGTGTTTGTCTGACATTGAAGACAGTCGTCATGGACCCAATGACGCAATGCACAACCCTTCCCAGCCACTCAAAGTCGAAAGCCTTTGTTTCAAAACTCCAGTAGATACAACTCATATCTATTGACTTCACACTTCGGAGTTAGTTGATATTGAAAAGTGGCACATCAGCTCCAGCCATCCGATACTAAAATTAAAAGTGCACTATTGAGTCTAAGAGGCCGAAAAAGATCACCCTAAATCTCATTAGGTCACTTGTTTTGATTTTGCTTGCTAATCACACAGCTTGTGGAATTACAAGATACATATTAAGAGTCCTACGCATTATCCTTGTGATTTTGCCAGAACATCAGAGTGAATTCATTCACAATGAAGACTGAAATCCTGCTTGAGCCAACATCAAACAAGCTCATGGTAGGTAACTTGTGGGGTTCTTAATGAATCAAAACTTGTGACAACTGGAAATAAACGATTGGCGATTCGATAATAATCAAACTTGTTCAGGATATGGATTGACGATTATGATGAATTATTTAAAAATGATTAACACTCTCGATGTGTCATAAAACCACTTTAGCAAGTGAACACGTTGATTGAATTTTCAAATTGATTTTTCTATAATCAATCCGGTGAGATATGTAACTCACCTGGTTTCACTCTTATCGTGTTGTCTCTTTGATACTTCCGATAATAGAACAGCTGAGTAAACGATGAATCTAATACTTATGTGTTTGAAAGATTCAATATACTACGCTGGAATCTGTCAGAAGAACTGCTAATTGAATCTATTTGATCACAGGTCGATCCTCGAGATTTGAAGTTACTTACACCAACCAAACCTGTGAATGACAAAGCCCATATTCACCCCTCCCTCCCCCCCCCGCTTTATGCTAACGTGTTTTATTATTGCAGGAAACTTAAAGATGGTGGTGAAGGTACCTGTTTTCCATTAGACTCCCAAAGATCCATAGCCACATGCTCATACCCGACCGACAAACATAAAGACATCATGAAAGCTCAAGTACATGTTTCAAGACTTCCGCTACTCTGATACCGTACGTCTTTCTTGAAGTGACGAAGTATTAAAGTCAAAGAATTTCAAAGAAGTTTTAGTCACTCTGATACCGAACGTCTTTCTCGAAGTGACGAAGTGTTAAAGTTAAAGAATTTCAAGAAAGATGCAACATTAAAGCTTTCCAAATCAACAAATCAAGAAAGGTATGAGCATGTCGGTCCAGAAGTCGCAAGTTCACAAGATGGCAAAGTTTCAAGATGGCGAAGAGATTGTGCTTGGTTGATGATCTCAAGATGCTCAAGATCACAATGTCAAATACAAGTTCAAGGAACAAGCTCAATCCAGAAATCAATGATCACTACAACATATTCACAGGAGAATGTCAAAAGGACGAGCTAAAGACTCAAGACAAAACATTGTATGCTAGGCTTAAAGATTTGTAAAATGGAGTGACCTCCCTTAGAGGGAGATTGTTGGAAACACAAAAAGTGTCGGTCACTTCTAAGTTGTAATAGTCTTAGCTTGTAGTTAGTGTAATGATTAGATTAGTAATCTAGTCCGGCCCAAGGCCCATGGGAAGCCCATCATAGCCCATAGGCCAGCCATCCATGTAGTATATAAGCCCTCTCCTAGCCTTGGAGAGGGGTTGGTTGTTCCATTTGTTACATTCCATCTAATAAACATCATCCATTCCATCCATTCTTTCTTTCTAACATCACAACCCACATCTCACTCTTGTTCTTGGTTTGATCATAAGATTACATGTATCTATAGTGCTATATGATTTTGAATGATAGTACGCGTTTATGTTTCTTGTAGCTGCCCGAGAGGTGGCATAGGACGTGGGTTATAAGTTTGCGCTCTCGGAATTCGAATTGAGCATGGTTATATTACTTGGGTTTCGTAGTAAGCAAGCATGGTTATATCGCTTTGGATTCACGATGAGCCAGCATGATTCTATTGTTTTGGCTTCATAGCAAGCGAGCATGAGTTTTTTGCTAAGGCTTATTATCATTAAGCAAGCATGATTTTTGCTAAGTATGATAATGAGCAACTGAGATGAGTGTCTAAGTAAAAGCTAGACCGAATGTAAAGTCATTATAAAATGACGAGTACGTGATTATGTGTTTAAGTGATTCTATATATGCTAGCATTGGAATGCACTTGATGGGGTCATAAGTACTCCTACATCTTTGTTCGCAACCGGTGGTGGATTATTAAATGGTACCGGAAGGGCGACGTATGTTTTGTATTTGGTTATGATAAGTATTTTGGTTTTTGGATAATGGAATACTTTTTGGTATCGATTAATAGCGTATCTTATAATTTTGATTCGCGACGTCTATTTCGGTTCCGATCCGCAAAAATTATTTTGGATTTGGTTCGTAATGCTTGAATTGGTTATGATAAGCGTTGGGCGCTTCGTTTCGTATGATCACCAGCAAAGTTTGGAGCGATCTTTCGTCTTTAAAAGATTTCTTTAAAGAGCGACATGATTTTGTTTATATCGGATATATTTCCGTGGCGTGTTTTGTCTCCTATGATAAGACTGATTTTGATTTTGTATTTGATTTCGTTGGTATGAATTACCATTTGTTTTGATGACTTTCCATTTGGAGTAGTTAAGGCGAAAGTAATAAAGCGTGAATTTTGTGTACGAGTATGCAAGACAGTCGAGGATGAGAGAAATCGCCTCATCGCAAGCACGTTAAGATGAGTAAGAAGGAGCGAGCACCGGGACGACGCTCTCTTTAAGGTGGGTGGAATGTAACAACCCGAGTTTTACGACGCGTACGACGATCGCGTATCCGATGTCGTAATAATTATTTTTCGAGTTTCCGTGAATAAGCGTCGACATTTAAAATTTTATTTGTCGTTGATAAATATTTTTGTATTTTATTATGAAAAATTTGGAAAAGATTTGATAATTTTTATTTTTGACGTTTCGCGAGTCACCGTTTGACCGCGTGTTCGTTAAACGTTGCGAGCATCGTAAAAAAAAAATCTAACGCATCTCGTTATTATTTTTAAGATCGTAAAATTATTATTTTTATGAATGTCGTCATTTTGTTCCTTGTCTTGAACCGGATTCGTGTTTTAAAATGTACACATTTTATTAAATGTTTTAAAACAAATAAAAGTTTGACGGAAAATAAAATTGGTCTCGAAGAGTAATCCCGAGCCACAGGTGTCGGTTTTTATTTAAATAAAACATAGACGTGTCAAAAATCTAAAAGAGAAAAGAGGGGAGGACTATTTGTGTCAAGTGACCAAAGTGTCACACTATAAATATACCATTTACTTTACATTTTATACATAACAAAACACACACACTTTTGTTTTGCTCTCTCCCACAACCGGCCACCACCACACCGCCGGCCACCGCCGCCGGAAAACTTACATGCAATTCGATCAATTTATATTTTCCGAATCCCCTCGTCATTTCCTACGTTTTCCACCAAAAATATTCCACATGCAATGGGTATTTTTCTAGTTTTAATTTGGTTCGAGTTTGGTCGAAATGGATTGAAAAACACTAGTAATTGGTGATAAATAAACCTTGTAACAAGTGGGTTTTGTTAAAAAGTTTATGGTTTTGGTATTTTGGTTCGGTTCGAGTTCGGCAAAGGCAAGAAAAGGGAACGAATCGAGTCCGAGTTTGCTTAATATAGCGTTGTAAGTATTCGTGTTACTATTGTTTCGTTTGTTTCGCGTTTCGATCAATTATTAATATATGTGATGAAATCCGATGAACTTGCGGCGATTAGCTAGATTGTAATTTGGGATGATTGAACGACATGAATATCGTGTATAGGATATATTAGATATGTCGTGGGTGAATTTGTGGTCGAAAAATAGTTTTTGGCGTGTTTTGAAAGTATTAATTTCGAGCAGAAAGTTTGACAGCCCGTTTGGGTGTCGAAAATATTTTTATCTAATTTTAGGCTCTTGAATATGATAAAGCTTTCTGAGACGATCGTTTTGATATAAGGTAGAGCTTCTAACTCCTAATAACGAAAAAGTTATGGCGAAAACAAGTTTAGAAAAATTAAAAGTGTTTCAATCAGCTATGGCATGTTTTTGCTTGCTGTCCGGAAATTAAACGCCCGTTTTGAGCACCTTCGAGTCCGTTTCGGCCTTCCGGCGAAACACGAAAGTTGCTCAGAATGATGTTTTACTGTTCCGCGAGGCTCGCCGATCTTAAAATCGAGTAATAACGGCTCAAAACCCAAGGTCAAAATCTGCGTTTTTATTTAAAAAGTCAAAGTTCCTGCAGAAACTTGCAGGGGCATTTTCGTCATTTTCTGTCGAATTTCAGGTCTCGGCTAAAACTAGAAAGTTGTCCGGAATGTCGTTTCGCATAAAATATCTTTTGAGTCCGAGTCGTGAAAATGTGATATAGCGGGTCGTTTGGAGCGGGTCAGATTATACTTATAAATTGTATAAAAGTCAAAGTCAAATAAAGTCAACCGTTGACTTTTGAAAGTCAACGAGTTAATACTAAAACTTGTCGGATGTTATAAAAATAGTTAAACGTTAGTGTTATTACAAGTATAACAATTTAGACTTAACAATTGTCGCGAGAAGGAATATTTCTAAAAATAGAAACTTTTATAAATGATCGAATATAATGTCGGTACATGTAAACGGTAATCAAATTGAAAGTCGAAAGTTCGACGAGATAAATAAATATTTTCATAAATTTACTTTGATAACGAGACTTACTAAAAGTTATAACTTTCCGAAAATAGTAACTTTCTAAAAATAGAAAGTTTCATAAAATAGAAAGTATTCGCTTAAGCGATGTATGATATAAATAAAAGAACGATCGCAACCTAATATTGTGAGGTTTTAGGATCTAAGGCTCAAGTGGATTTCTCATCACATGTATGAATATATTTATACTATATATATATATATGATTTTGTTGATACGATGTACGCATCGTTGATTATACTTTTCGATATAGTAATCGAGCAACTCTAATTATAGGTCGTGATCGCGTTTGTGGATTTTCGTGCTAGACTTCATTGTTTGATCAACGGCTTTTGATCAAGGTGAGTTCATAGCCTCACATTTTTACACTTTAATTGTTTTATAAACCCGCGAGGGAGATAACATGCTTGTTTTTAAAATAGAACACAAGGGAGATTGTAGGCTAGTAGCTTTGATTATTATAAGTTAGTTTAACTCGTTGATGAAAAAGTCTCGCGGAAATCATGAATTGTTAACTACCGGGTAATGGTAGACGCTTATGCATGGAATAGCACTATTCGGAGGTTGGCACCTCCATTCCGTGACGACTGGCTATCGTCAAGTGTCGGGAATAGGACACAACGGATGTGTTGTATAGAGAGTAATATGCACTTAACGAGGGTGTATAGTGGGCATACTTTGTTGGGAAACATAGACACCAACATATTGATATGGTAACGTTCAATGTCATGAGACTTATAATAATCCCCTATAACGGTGTCTGATCCACATCGTTATGATTTGATGATATTTGAGAAACACACTTAGTGTTCGGTATCGCTATTAACGGAAATCTGTTTATCAACTTCTCTTTCTCCTGATCTTTGTTCAGATAATACTTCCTTCCCTGCATATACATAATACAATTTTATGTATTACTAACATGATAATTACTTCAACATTTGTACTGTCGCTTACCCAACGAGAGATATTTGGCATCAACGCAGATGACAGCAAGTTGTTCATATTCACACTTGTTGCAATGGAATTAAATTGACTAATAATCAAACATTTACTTTTCAAATTAAAATAACCTGGACCGGGTAAGAAAGCAGGTTATGAAACGTATGTAGCCGCTTGTGAACGCAAATAGTACATATAATAGATAGTACATAATCATGAAGTTTACTCATAACTACTTAATGTGAACACATAAAAAGGTCTATCAATGTGGTTTTCTTTTATGGATTTCATCGATAATATAGTAGACAATCTTAAAGTTTATCAAATCCAACATGTAATCCCAATAGCTGTAGATTGTTCATACTACAAATAAAATTCAAACCTTTACTTACTTTTGGAGAAAACTTACACAATATTAGTAACTAACAAAACTACAAACACCGATACAAATCCAAATAATTCATTCAAGTATCAAAGCTAATGATAAAATTTCCATATAATTGCATTAGGGTTATTGCAATAGAGTTTCACTTGTGCAATCTTTAATCTAAATAAAAAAAATTAACAATAAAATTAAACAAAATTACAAACAGACCTTTACAACACTGATTTGTAAACAAAATACTTTCTGTAAACCCCTCATGATGCTTCATCATCTCCGTCCTAAACACAATAAAAAAATTAATTATTTAAAAACAAATGTCAACAAAATTAAATCGAATCAACATGAAAGTGATAATATCAAATAAATCCATCAACTAATCAATCAAACAAACCAAAAATCAAAGAATCAATGTAGCCACATCTAATGAAAAATCGTATTATGTTTTTTTTGTAAAATAATGTATGGTGAAAAATCGAATTAGATTTTTTTTCTTCTAATATAATCAAACCTTTATTCTTCCCTTTTTTGTGGTTTTGTGAATCAGTGATGATGGATCACTTATTTAATCCATGAATTGCCATGTTTATTTTGATGTATGATCTTTGATACTGGCATAATTATTTTAATCAGCCGATTGTTTGTCTGTGTTTTTTTGTGGTTGGTGTTTCCGTATGGTGTGGTGGAGAGGTTTTTTGGTTTGCATTAAATGTTGAGGTTTTTGTTATTGGAAGAATTAAATGTTGCAAGACGTAATTGAAGGAGAGTCGTCAATTATTTCATAAGGGACAAGTGTCATTTTTTTTAGAATTTATGCTTCAAGATGAATTCTTAGAAAGCTTCTTTTATATAGTAGGTAGATGTAAATAAAATGGTAGCGATTGAAATTTTTTTTTCAGTAACAAAAAATTACCTACGTGTCCACAATTACACAATGCCCAAAAAAGTGACTATGCTCACCTTTGTGAGAAGTATTCATTTCCTTACACATGACAAAAATTCACTATTAGTGGTTCACGCTGTGATAAGTAGCCTCAAGGATGCCACCCTCCGAGATAAATGTAGCTTTATAACGCTCATGTATGTTAGCAATTTATCTGTTTACTTGGTTTTAACTCTTACCGAAATTGAAACTGAACCCGAAACCGAAAATAATTCGAAATGAATATAATCGAACCGAATTCGTCAAAACCGAACTCGATCGAAATAAATATTGGTTTCTCCGGCTTTAGTTACGGTTTTAGCAATCTGAATCGAAAACAGAATTCATATAAATGTTATATATATATATATATATATATATATGAATTATGTAATTATGTAATTCGAATTATTCGGTTCGGTTTTCGGTTACGAAGGTTCTGATTTCGGTTTGGTTTTTGGTTTTTACTCAAAAAATAATTAACCGAACCGAATAAAACGAACAACGCAGGTAACCGATACCGATTGAAAACTTGAATTGGATCACCAGATGCATTTGTGCCGATTATTTTCAAATTTTAGTTTACTACAATAATTTAAAGAAATTTTCACAAAAAAGGATTTGACATGCATTGTTAGTATGATGGTGAAAATAAAAGAAAGAGAAAAATGAATTAAGATGATTTAATTGGTGACAGGTCATTTGGTGGATAGTTTGTTTGTTAAAATTTTTTGTAGATGGTAGATTTTCTAATTAAATATCCATCTTTGTGGTCACTAAGTTAGTCGTCTAAGTTTTAATTGAGTAACTCGGTTTGAGGCAGCTTGATCAAGTCAAACATTATCATTTCATAAAAATATTCTGACGTTGATCTTTGAAACATATAAAGTTAGGTTTGAGTTTATATTAGTTACATTTGCCTGTATAAATCTTAGAGGTATTTGGAAATTTGGCTCAATCTTAGGTTTAATATTGTTGACTTGTTGGATGAAAGTGAAATTGACTCATTTTATGGCTTAGACATAAAGGGTGCTGTTATTCGATCCGACACAGTGGGTAGGTATAAAGAATACTAATGGACGCTGAGACAACTCTCTCTAAAGAACTCGACAAAGTTCTTGGATTTGTGACATGAAACATAATTACAAGGTAAGATTTTTGTCTAAGCTCTTGTATCACAAATATGTTAAGCAATCAAACAAAGTTCGAGTAGGATGTGTGTAACACCTTTAAGCTTGAGCTCAACTTGATTTAAGCTAAGGTAATCAAGCTTACTTTACCCATGTATCTTTTTGTTTCTTTTTCATTCGTTATGAAAGACATGTTAGTTTTTTTTGGGGAAATCATGATTTGCGTAATTGATATGTATTGGCTATACTGGTACTAAATTATAAGCTTAAACATCCTAATACGAATTACTTATCTTAGACAGCCATCAAAACCAAAGTATTAGTCAACCAAATGACAACCAGTGCAATACAACCACCAATCCCTTTTGACTAAATTTCGTGTTCGATAAAAAATCTTGTTTTTAAATTACTGCTGTATTGTTTTTGTAATACGTTCAGATAGATATTGAGATCAACGCGTAGTCATAATACTGTTATTTACGCATAAAATAAATGTCTGAAACAATTAAATAATTGGTGTACTAGGAGACAGAAATGACATACGTATGTACCAACAAGCAACGAAAGAAAGGTGCTAGTTACTTCATTACCTTTACTGATGATTATAGTCGTTATGGTTATGTTTATTTACTTAAGCATAAACATGAAGTCTTTGAAACATTTAAGGTATTCAAGAATGAAGTTGAAAATCAACTCGGAAAGACTATTAAGGCCATACGATCAGATCGTGGTGGTGAATATATTAGTCAAGAATTTAAAGACTATCTAAAGGCTTATGGAATTGTTCAACAGCTTACACCTCCTTACACGCCACAACATAATGGTGTGTCTGAGAGGCGTAATCGTACCTTGTTAAATATGGTTCGATCAATGATGAGTCTTACAACTTTGCCGTTATCCTTTTGGGATTATGCTCTAGAGTCTGCTGCACGCATTCTCAATATGGTTCCAACCAAGAAGGTAGACAAGACTCCATATGAACTATGGCATGGAAAAGTTCCTAACTTGTCTTACTTAAAGGTCTGGGGATGTGAGGCACATGTGAAACGTCACACGCCTGATAAACTTCAACAAAGATCTGTTAAGTGTATCTTCGTAGGATACCCTAAGGAAACTATGGGTTACTATTTCTACTACCCACCTGAAAATAAAATAGTTGTTGAGAGGTATGCAGATTTCTTGGAAAAGGATTTCATACTTCAAAAAGAGAGTGGGAGAAACACAGAATTAGATGATGAGGATATTTTACCTTCTGAAAACACTAGCAAAAATCCTATTGAGGAAGAAAGTCTTGCCCCGATTGTCTCTCAAGAAGAGGATGTTGTTCCCGTTCGTAGATCTGTAAGGACACATAAAGCTCCTAATCGATTGTGTCTAAATGTAGAGATCGATCCGGATTGACTGTCCTTCAATATTGAAGTTGAAGAGCACAATTTAGAGGATCTTAATAAACCTGCTAATTATAAAGCAGCTTTATCGGACCCTGAATTCGAAAAGTGGCTTGTTGCTATGAATGAGGAAATGCAATCCATGAATGATAATAAAGTCTGGAAACATGTAGTGCTTCTACTAAATGCAAAAGTTGTTAAAAGTAATTGGATCTACAAGAAGAAGACAGATATGGATGGCAAAGTATACATTTATAATGCTCGACTTGTTGCAAAGGGTTTCACTAAAACTTATGGTGTTGACTATGAGGAAACATTTTCACCTGTTGCTGACATAAGAGCTATTAGAATTCTCATAGCTATAACGGCGTACTATGACTATGAGATTTGGCAAATGGACGTTAAAACCGCGTTCTTGAATGGTTTCTTAGAAGAAGAAATCTATATGGAACAACCTGAAGGTTTTATTGATCCTAATCATCCCAGTAAAGTATGTAAGCTTCAAAGATCCATTTATGGACTTAAGCAAGCATCTAGGAGCTGGAATAAGAGATTTGATGAGGAAATCAAAAAGTTTGGTTTTCATCAAAATCTTGATGAGCCATGTGTATATCAAAAGGCTAGTGGGAGTAACGTTATTTTCCTAATCTTATATGTTGATGACATAATATTAATGGGAAATCATATACCAAGTCTTCAAGAAGTTAAGGACTATCTTGGTAAGTGTTTTTCTATGAAAGATTTAGGAGAAGCGGCGTTTATTCTTGGAATAAAAATCTATAGAGATAGATCAAGGCGGTTGATTGGATTAAGTCAAAATGCTTATCTTGACAAAATCCTTAAGAGATATAGAATGGATAATTCAAAACGTGGTTCCATTCCAATGCAAGTTGATCTTCATTTAAATAAATCTCAATGTGCTACAACATCTGCAGAGATGAAGCGTATGCAAAATGTTCCTTATGCTTCGGCTGTAGGATCCATTATGTATGCTGTGAGGTGCACAAGACCTGATGTGGCGTTCGCGCAAAACATCACAAGCCGATTTCAACAGAATCCTGGTGAAGCTCACTGGACTGCTGTGAAAAATATTCTTAAGTATTTAAGAAATACTAAAGACACGTTTTTGGTGTATGGTGGTAATCCTGAAGCAGAACTGCAAGTTAAATGTTATTGTGATGCTGGATTCGAGACCGATAGAGATGACACGAAATCTCAAACTGGGTATGTCTTCGTTTTGAATGGGGGCGCAGTTGTATGGAAAAGCTCCAAACAAAGTACTACTGCACAACATGCCACAGAAGCTGAATATATAGCTGCTTCTGAAGCTGCAAAAGAAGCTGTTTGGATAAGGAAGTTTATTGATGAACTTGGCGTAGTTCCTTCAAATGACTATCCGATAAAGATGAATTGTGACAATTCTGCTGCAATTATCATAGCCAAAGAATCAGGAATTCAGAAAGGCGCCAGACACTTTCAAAGAAAATATCATTATGTTCGTGAGTGCATTAAAACTGGCGAAATTGATATTGTTAAAGTTCATACAGATGAAAATCTAGCTGATCCGTTTACGAAAGCCTTAGCCGGTCCTAAGCTTACTCGACATGCTAGAAGCATGGGTCTTCGTCCTGCTAGTAGTTTCATGTAATCTGTATTTTAGTATTTGGATAAAGGATATTGTAGCAGAACTGCAAGAGGAAGCTCTAGTTTGTATGCCACTGGACCAATCCGTTCAAGGATTTTAAATGGTCCGATGTATCAGGGATTAAGCTTTCCTCTTTTTCCGAATCGAAAGATATCTTTACGAGGTGATACTTTTAGCATAACACGATCGCCAACTTGAAATTCTAAAGGCTTTCGCCTCACATTGGCGTAACTTCTTTGCCGATCTCTTGCAGCTTGCAAGCGTTGACGAATTGTACGATCTTTTCAGTGGTTTCATGAATTATTTCTGGACCTGTGAGTTGAACATCTCTAACTTTGGCCCAACAAACAGGTGATCTGCACTTTCGTCCATAAAGTGCTTCGAACGGTGCTGCCTTGATACTGACATGATAACTGTTATTGTAGGAAAATTCTATCAATGGTAGGTGTTTATCCCATCATTTCCCAAAGTCTATGACACAGGCTCGAAGCATGTCTTCGAGTGTTTGGATGGTTCTCTCACTCTGTCCATCGGTTGAACATCTTCAACTTTGGTTGCATTTTCTCTCTCCTCTTCACAGCCTCTTCGCCACATCATGGTAGCTAGCCACAAGCAATTTTTTTGGTATCTCGCCACGGGGGTGGCGAAGGCAAAGTAAAAAAAAAAGTTTTTTATTATTATTATTAATGTGTTTGTGTGTGAGTGGTGTGGCCCAAATGAAGAGATATAAGTGTGTTATGAGTGAAGGGGTATTTTTGAGTGGGAGTTAGATGCTACTGTGACAGGCTGTAGGGCCCGTTTCGTTTTGTGGCTTAAGCCACCATACCTCACTACACGGTTCGTTTTGTGGCTTAAGCCACTATACCTCACTCTCTAATAGGTTTGAGGTTACATTAATAAAATAGTTTTATAACGTACATCCGAACACCCTTTATTATTCTAAATTTCTAATATTAGTGTATAATTAGATGTACATCTGCAACCTTCGTTCTAATAATAGTATTTTAATCTTGATTATAGGGAATGGACAAGGAGAAGAGTGGTATGCTTGGTCAAGTCAAAAATGGAAAGTTGGAAGCTGGCTGTCATAGTTGCCAAGAAGAATGCATTTTTAAACTCCGTGGATTAGTTGGCCAAAAAGGTCAAAAACCATAGTTACCAATAAAAAAAGCATTTTAAACATTTATGAATAGATAACGTCAAGTGTGTTTTGCAGCTTCAGTAGTAAAATGAGCTAATATGGGGGTACATTGGGTTTTCAAGTATGGTTGTTAAAGTCTATGGAAATGTAGCACTAGAATTTGATTTGGTTGTTTGTTTTAAGGTTCATCTAATGTTAATACTTGGAACTAATCTGGTGCAACTTTTACTGTTTTCATGTTTTATAAAATTTGAGGAAGATGAATGATTAATAAGGTAGTTGCGAAGTCGGTGAAGTCGTAAAGATGCAAAAATAAGTCACGACATGAACATTTATAGAAGTCACATAATTCCTTTTATATTTTTTTTACATTCTATAAAATGCTATACTCAAAGATATGTTTCAACATGTTGATAAAGGGATTTAAATGTGTATAATATACTTGAGCACATAGACGGAACTTGGATGAAATTATTGGGAGGGCCGAGTGTTATAACAGGTAATTCGGGTGAGCCAAACTTGTATTTTCTTTAAGCAAATATAAGTAGAAACTCAAAGTTTTGGGAGAGCCGTGGCCCTCCCCTGTCTCTACTAAGGTCCGTCCATGCTTGAGCAAGATAGTGTTGGAATATGTCCAAGTATAAATTAATATATGTCCGGATTATTTATTCGAGCCTAAGGGGACGCACGCGTTAATACGTAAAACAATTAAAGAATATATTAAATGTAATATATTTATGTGATAAGCATAACTTATGTTAAATAGTTAAAGTAAATATTTAATGAGTTATTAATATGGCATTTAAGGAAAAGAAAGTAACGGTTTTCTTTTTAATTGGCCATAAACCCCTATTAAGAAGGTGAGAGGGTTTTCCTTGTAAGTACAAGGAATTTAGCCTATAAATAGAGGTTAAGGGATTCATTGTTGAGGAGCCTTGAAAAATATAATCCCTAAATCTCTCTCCATCTCTTTTGTTTAATCGATCAACCAAAACTCAAAAGGGTTTTTCGGTTCTTGTGTTGGTTCGATCCAAGGGGAAAAACCACAAGGGTTTCAATCGTTGATTTCTACGAGAACGTGGTGGTTTTATTGCCTATCACTACTAGTACTAGCATACTTAATTGTTTGCTAAAGAACGTATAGTGTGTGGAAGCTTAGAGGAATCATACTTTGATTCTTGTGGTTTCGCGTGGTATTATACACACGCGTATATAGAAGACGGTGTTTACGGTTACCTTTAAACGGTGTATCGTTTCGTGCTAAAAGGTACATGTTTTCTATCTTGTTAATTATTGTGTTCTACACGTGACCATTTATTCCGCTGCGTACTCGTGTTAATTTAATTGTTAATTAGATCATAAAACCCAACAGTGGCATCACGAGCCATCGTGTAGAATCTTTAATTACAAGAAATTAAGTTGGACAAAATTAGAGTTTCATAATTAATTTTAATGCCCCGTTGGGCGTTTTTTGTTAAAAAGATTTGATCTTGAAGGTTAATAAAATTAATTAGACGAGATTTAGGTTGTATGCAACTTTATATAAAAACTTGATATATTAATTGTTAATTGTTTTAAGTTTTTGTTAATTGTTAATAAGGATCCATGATAAAATCATGCAAATTTATCATGGATTGATATTAGATATTATAATCTTGTTAATTGTTAAAAAGATTTGTTTTAAATATGATTAAAATACACATAATTTTTAAATATTTTCTTAACTGGTAAGATCCTTGATTCATAAATTCGGGAAGACCCTTATTAGTGAATCAATGGGGCCTAAAAATAGTTAAAAAGTTTTATGTGCTATGTGGTATTTATTTATATAAGGCTTACGCAATCGATTGTTTCGATGTATGTGGCCGGAGTTTATAGGACGAAGGAGCCTTATATGAATAAATGCATGTTTTATTATTAGATAATTAGGATCATATTTAATGTTTGCATGCCTTAATTGTTAAGTGTGTTTAAATAAATGTTATTTAGTTTAGTTGATGTTTATTGGTTTTATTTTAAGTTCTTGACTTGTGAGAAAATAAAAGAGTTTTTCTGAAAACAAAAATAAACATGACTAATGATTATCGAAATAAGATTTATCATGGACTATTGATAAGTGTAGAATACACATATCTATTTATGCTTAAAAATAACCCAAATAAACCCAAAAAGGATCAAAGATGGCAAAATCCTTTTATGAATTTTAGTGGGCTCTAGTATTTACTTCTATCTTTATCTCTCCTTTTATTATTATCAAAAATTAATTATAATTTATATTTAAATTTTAAAATAACTTTAAATAATATTTTCTCTCTCCTACATTAAATCCAAATCAAAATTTAAATTCAAATTCAAATCCAAATTTAAATCTTAGTCTTAAACCCATCTACAAACAAACGGGCCTAAAAATGCTTCGCATAGTATTGTCGTTGAAACCGGTACACGTCACTACAATATGTTATACAGCGATTTATATGGGGTATCATCAGTATGGATCGTTACTCTAATCATAATTCTAATATGTATAAAACCAAAACACGTGACATTTTCATAATCGTTTATAAATGGTATCATTTGGTGACAGATTAACTTGTTAATTGTCCTTAATTGCAACAACAAAAAAGTTGAGTATACTAAATTGAGAAAAAAATATATAAAATACCTTTAATTTAAAGTTATGTATTTTGTCATCTATTAGTTGGTAGGTTCTACATCATTTTCCATGAGTAAGTGTAATATAGATTTCCTATGGTTTATGAAATAACCATCTCAACGTCTCTCATTAAACTATCACAGATTCCTATCCCCCGTTTCAGTAAAATGAGTGAAGTAGCACATCCCTAGAGGACGAATCAGGTGTAATAGAAAAATTTAACTGTTTTAGTGGTAGGCTTTGATGTGTGTGTCATCCTCCTCTCACCCCTCTCTCCCCACTCACTCTCCCTATCTCCCCCTCCTCCACTCTCCTCCCCCCCTCTCTCCTTCCACTCCCCCCCCCTCCCTCACCCTCCCCCTCCCTCCCTCCCTTTTCCCCCCCCCCCCCCCCCCCCCCCCCCCCCCCCCCCCCCCCGCCCCCCCCCCCCCCCCCCCCCCCCCCCCCCCCCCCCCCCCTAAGACAAACCTTTTTGCAATAGAACCCAGTCCAATACCAAAGTGCAACCCACCAATGTCCACAACTTGTTTTGTCAGTACGCGGTTTTGAAGCATCGAATCCGGTTCATCTGCTGTGGATAAAGAGATGCTCACATTCAATTGCTTTTAAACCTCATAAAAAAAACAGAGGTTACCTTCAACACGATCTCGTTCACCCATTTCATCAAACACTTTTTACGCGCACACTCACTAAGCCCCAATTCACCATACATATCCATAACCGAGTTACAAACATATCAACACATTTCAAAACAAACCCTTGAACCTTCCCACCAAGTTTTCAATCAAACATAACAATCGGTTTCTTAACATACCCTTTAATCATTACATTGTACACGAATAAGTAACGCGTTTCTACGCATAACTTAAGTTTCCTACTAACGGGTCAGCCGAAAAAGCCATCATCTTTTTTGTAGCATCTACATTTTGAGCTAGGCCAAGAGCATATATTTGTGTTTGGATTTGTTTTAACTGGTTCATTGATTCTGCATGTTTTTCATTACATGTTTTCTTATTTGGATTAAATACTCGTGTGATTACGAGTCGAAAAAATGTCGGGAAAAAAACATGACAAAAAATGGCAATGTCTCTTTTATCAGGCTAAAACAAATTACTATATGTTACAATGTATTTTTACTAGCATTTATGTTCATAAACAAGAATGGTCTTTGCCACATTTTATCACTTGGTGGGTGTTATGATAATAAGAAAAGGCCAATGTATTTTTTTTACGACAGTGAGTGGTACGTAAACAAGAGGTTTCGAGTTCAAGTCTCGTCCGAGATATCTATAAATATATTAGATGGTTTCGAGTGCAACTTATTTTATTTGAGCATGGTCACGAATAAGCTCAATAAGATTATGATATCTCAGCAGCAATTCAAGCAGTGAGATCGTCAGTGGACTGGATTCAGCAACAATTAAATCGATTTGAAGTCTTAGTGGATCCAATTAAAACTGATATGCCCACCTTGGTCCGGTTCTCACATCTCAGTTTCTTGTTTTGAATCTTCGGTTATTTGGTTCTGGTTCAATTATGACTGGTTTCAGCACCATGTTCTTAGATAGCAGGCAGATTCAACCATGTTCTTTTCATCGGAAGGACTTGTTTGAGATGAAAATTTTAAAGTATACAAACGTTACGCCACAACGCTCCAGTGGAAAGAGAATCCGAATGCATATGTAGGGTTGTGGAGCTTAGTAGCGACGTGCATATGTATAGATACGCTTCGCGGCAACGCACGGGTGAAAATCTTCGTTTAAATTACTTGGTGTTTTTATATCTATCGCAATTTCTTATAATTATGAATTTCTGTCAACCAAACATGTAAAGGTATTTTAAATTCTAAAATTTTAAATTCTTAAAAATTTAAATTTTTTAAAATTTAAAATTTCGAAATTTTAAAATTCACGGAATAAACGCCACCTTAAGTTTATTTGAAGATTTGTAGTTATAAACGTTTCCTCATTCGGCGGCGTACAAAAAGCCCGGTCCAAATGAATAAACCCGGTTCAAATCATAATTAAAATTCACACGAAAGAAAAACATGATTCAAGTATTAATGGGCGGACAGTATAAGAATGAGGTCCAAACCCGGTTCAAATCATAAAGAACTGGTTAAAAAGAAAAGGTTGGTATCCTCAACTCCATTTATTGTCAAAAACTGGTTCAAATCTGTGAAACAGGATATGTGTTTTAGTGTCAAAAACGACATAAAAAGCTCATTTATCAAAAACGACATAAAAAACGACATAAAATGACTTTTTAAACCAATTATCGATTACTTTGTCTGACCCGTAATAGATACAACATATCCTGAATCGACCCGTTTATTAAAACATGTCATGATCATTTAATCTTTAAAATTTTAACAAATGTTTTTCACTAACACCCGCGCTTCGCTACGCAGCGTTGTGATTTAATGTTATTATTTGCGTGTTATTTGAATACTAAAGTATATCAGCTTAAATAATGCTTTGTAGTAGAGACAGACTAATGTATAACATTGAAAAAAATATGCCTTAACAGGTTTGTGCATAATAAATCCCTAGCCTTGGCGTTTTAAAACCTCTGTTTCCTGAGCTTGTCTTTTAACTCCTCTGTTTCCCCACAGTGTTTACTCCGCCAACATTTGAACAAAAGCTTTCAACGGTCAAGACTGCATCCATATTTTCCCTAATATGTTCATCTGAATGATTAGTAACACACGAGTTTGACTCTGATTGAGAAGGATCTTGCAAAAGGCTTGGCTGCATCCTGGTTGCTGTAGAGGAGCAGATGTATAAAGTAATGCGCAAGCAAAGGAAGTGGAATAACAACATTAACTAATTTTATAATTTGGAAAAACATAAGTCATACTATAATAGTCCACAAACAAACACATTGACAACTGCGAAACCATCAACACACCATCTGACTTTTATTATGTGCCTGAATATGGTAAATTGCAAGTCTGCAAAACAAGTTTTCATCATGATTCAAATTATAAGACCTTGAAGATATAACAGGTATATTCATTTCTGTGACACTGTTCACATTTTTGGGAGTTCTGCCGGAGGAAGATCGGAATATCATAGAGAATATGATAGAGCAATTAGAGACTCTCTTGTCAAGTCCTCAGCAACATCACTTCCAACTTTTTCATACATCCATAATAACGGGACAACTATTGCAAACAAATTATGCAATGGATCAGCAAAACAAAATCAGGGTCAAATGTATAGGCAGTATTTTAGTAGAAACTTGACCAACAACTTCACACAATCATGCATGAGTAAAACAATCACAAATATACACGCTAAGGGGACATGGGTCAATTTGGCAAATAGATGCAAGCTTGGTGTTAATGGATCCTTGCTAGGCTTAAAAGAAATATATGTATAATGCAATCCAAGCCTTGTACAGTGTAATGTTATATGCAATCTAACCTGACATGTATCATATGAAAGGAAGGCGTAAATTTAAGTAGGCAACAAAATTAGTTGTTCATAGATGCATTGACTAAGAATAAATGAAATGGTGGGTGAGGGCTCACACCTCACCTCACCTTACCTCTCACGCCCCACCCATGATGTCAGAACTCTAAGTTTCTTTTTTTTGGCATGAACTCTATATTATGTGCCAAGTTTCAATCATTCATGTTGCACCAAAAAGAAAAAGAAGAAATCACAAACATAAGCTAGAGTAAGTATGTAACTCATCAATAAATTTCAAGCCTTTGTTGATCTTTTATTTCTTGACATATGTTTTGTGTATTAATCTAATGTTAAATTTACTTCATACTTTAATTAGTTAGATGTAATTATATTGACAGGGATATTTGGAAAGTGGGGTCTAAAAGCTCCAGATTTATTTTTTATTAAAGTCAACATATTTAGTGGTTCAGCTTTTATCTTTGTTACAAATGTATACATCAAGAACTTAATTTTACATGCATGTTTCAAGGAAAACCCACAGATGGTAATTTCGGTCATGGTGAAGCCACTGTTCAATACATCGAAGACCTCGGGATCTTGCAACAACTTAAAGGGTACAAAAGAGAAGCTTTAGATATGCACAGTGTCATTGCTATATGTATAAATTGCACGCTACACATGTTTAATTTGCACAATAAACATACTTATGCTTGATTTACATAGAGTTGAGAGTGGCATCAATAGCTCGTCGTATGAGCTCATGCACTCCACAAAACTTATTGTACAAATATAGCGCCATTCATTTTCTTTGGTATTTATTTTTTATATTTATGTTGTTGGTCGCTTTAAGGTTTTTTAGGCACCTTCATTGCTACAATTACACAAAAGCACTCCTCAATTACAATAGTTTCAAGTAAGCTCTTAAGCCAACTTTTTCATACCTTAAACATAAACTTGATTTCCTTGCTTGGATAACGAACAGAAAGAATAAAAATGAAGCAATGCTCTTATGCGGGTTTTTTTTTTAGATGGTTATATTCGCGTTGCGTTCGTACTTCACCACATGACAAAATTTGAGGATAGTAAGCTGGTTCAAAAGTGGTAATGTTGTTGATATTGGTGATTACTAACTTATAGTCACTCCTCTTATAGCTCATCCTAAATTCCTTCTGGATAGTAAAAATATTTAGGATCTTTTTCCATTACTAGAGGATCTTTTGGGTGAAATGTATATTCCAAGCAAGCAATATACTATTAAATTGTAGAGATTCGTGCTAAAAAGAAGCACATTATGTAGATAAAAACAAAGGGGTAAAGCATTTTTAAAACAAATAAGTTAACAGACGGCAGAAGCAGGCAAATAAGAATTACAAAAAAGCTATTGTTGGGTGAAAAGTAGCCGTTTGCAAAAGCAACAGATCAAAAAGAATTATTTACCTTCATTACATACAGAGCTGAAGCAACCAATGTCTAGGGCATGAGCAGAAGGAGAAAGATAACTCCAAGTTACAAGCCTGACTTTTAGTTTGTCATTGAAGCCAGTCACGATATAAATAAGCAGAAAATGGTAATAATTTGAGCTTAATTGAATGAAACTTTTTTATAATTGAAATGCGTCCGGAGATGCGTACTAAAGAAATCATTAATTTTATTTCCCAACCTGATCAGTGAGGTGTTTTGAAGCTTGTGTCATCTTGTAAATCTCCTCTTTTTCACCTAATATGATTTCATATGTTTTGGCTTAATAGGTTTGAGGAATCGGTGACTCGAAACCATGCACCATTGAATCAAATTTACAACAATCTCGCTAACAAATATTCGAATGTATATTAGAAAGTTTAAGTTTTTAATGTGCTTCACCTTCTGAGACAGAGGTTTCTTATAATGGCATGCAATATCAAGGTTTGCTTCCCGATGCCTTACTTAAAAGCCTTTTTTTTCTGCAAGCACACGAACACATTCACGAATCTCAAGCGTGCTATGCCGCTATCATCTCTGTTCTCACTTGCAGAATAAGAAAAATAAAACCTCGATAAGTGTTCCTATTTGGGCATAGTGTTCCTGAAACATTTAAGTATCGTATATATGAAGCTGTAAGAATATGTAAAGCCATAAAATACGCGTATGGTATTCATAAATGCACCATTGTTTGTATTTATTGTTTGAAAAGATACCTACTATTGACAACATCGATCTCATAAAGAGCGACATAAATGCGCAACCTCGCTGCGTTTCTACAGGTCCCCGGAACACTGAACAAACTTAGGCTGCGACCCGTTGCATCGTGATCCCTAAACCTGGAAAAGGACCTCCCGACTTTAGTAATATTCCCAAACGCCTTATCAACAGCGATAGCATATTAGGAGTCACTGTTACATAAGTAACTTTGTTCGTAACTCTAAGATAGAACATAAATAAGCCCATAAGCTCTTATATAAGTAGTGCACTATGTAGTTTTACTTTTGGGGCGTTTGAATTAGTTTATGTTGAAGAGATTATGCAGTTCTAAATGACGTAAAACCTATTAGGCCGGCTAATTCAACATAAGCTAATGGGCTTATTTAAGAGCTGAAGAAAATAGGGACAAAAGAATAGTTAGACATGTTATTTACCTACTGCAAAAATATTCCCAGCGAAACATAACAATGCACTTAAACTCTCCATATAGCTAATGAGGTTACAGCCCCGCGTGTCGATAAAATCTGTATAAAAAATAATAGATACATAAGTTCCGTAAACACCACTCTCAAAATATAACATTACAGTTGTATGTCATGTGCTGAACTTTATAGCGAGATCATGCTTCATGTCAGTTACATAACAAATGCCTTAAAAAGAATATAAATGATGTAACAGGATTTACCCAAAAAGAAAAGTATGAATTTTTAGTTATAGATAGCATAGTATTACCCAACTGACCATGAGCATCACAACAAAATCCAATGATTCAATCAATGAACAGTAACCCACAAATTAATATTACTAAATTTTGAATTTTAGAATGTTCGACTTAGCGCAAACAAACAATTGTGAACCTAACTCATAAAAAGTAAACCATACCAATAGCACAACATTTCTACTATTTACATCAGTAACCTCTACTCATTATCCAAGAGAAGAATAGCTAAAATAAACATAACATACCACAATCATCAATCATCGCCGGTGTCCTAATAGGAAGACCCCGTTGAAGCAATCCCAATCTCCACCTCTATCAAACCAAGCCAGCGCTAAAGGTTTCCTAACAGAAAATGCACAAATCATAACTAATTAGTAATTACCTTGAATCAAATAGACATATATGCATAAACAAAAATCATCTATATCCTAAATTTCAAAACCCACAAAATTTAACACAAATAAATTGAAACCCATCAAGTTTTAACTTAATAACCAAAATACCCCAAACCGATATTCGAAACCCAAAAAATTAAATACAAACTTACCAAAATTCATGTGTTGGGTCTTATTTAATCAAAATCAATTTGTTTTATCTGATTTGATCACGCCAGGTTGCGTGTGGATTTAGTTAGAGAGGTGGATCAATATGAGATTGAGAAAATAATGGGGCGATATGACCCAGTATGTATTTGTGGTTTGGGAGTCGTTATGAGTGAGGAAGAAGATGAATCATCTATCCAAAACCGTATTTTATCAACACGTGTCTGTATGAATAATAATAAAGTGAAAACGGATCGTGGGTATTAGTTCGGGCCGGGTAGCATTCATTAAATGCCTTTTATTTAAGAGGCACGTAGAGCATTTAATATAGAGTCCTCGGGAGGATAATCTCCCTCTTTAATTATATAGTATAATATGTAACTAAATATTTATATAATTATCACTACAATAATCTTCTTTGTTAACCATGGTTGACGACTTTTTGGCCGACTAATTCACGGGGTCTGAACCCACCGCCACACAGACTCAAACCAGGTAAAGATCTCCCTTTTGAGGAGGTCGGCTGACCACTTTAAGGTTGTTTGCACCTAGCAGAAATTGAACTTAAAGAACCCTCACCCATTAAAGTGGATTTAACACAAGTCTCTTTGCCACTACTAACTAGGCCTCGTGAGTGGTTATCACTACAATAAAATTAAAATAAAAGATTACAAAATTTGCAACTTATTATCTCACAAACGATTTTACGTAGCCAAGGCTATAGTATAAACATTAACTATTTTAATGGTGTATTAATAAGTTTCATGTAAATTAGGAGACACAATTATTATGGTTGGTAATTTTAATATATATTTCATATCGAGCTACATTTTATATTTTTAATTAAAGAATTGCATAAAAAAAATTTCATGACGAGTTGCATGATATGATAAAATATATTCATTTACTTTTACGTCCTACATAAACGACACATGGATCTCCCCTTTATAGTTGTCAACAATTACCGTTGCCAACAACTGCCACTGACTTTTTCTTTTTACTATTACTATATCAGCGTCAATTTTTCTTGCTTTTTGTATATTTTTTGCTGTCACCACAACATTAGGGGTGTGCATTGTTTGTGTTGGGCCAATTTAGTGCTTAATTTGTTCAATAATCTGCCAGATTTAAATAAGAAATATAGGCTAAGTGTTGAAGACTCGTTGATTGGACATCAACGAGCAATGAAAGACTCGCTGAGTGCAAAGCCTCAGCGAGTAACATCAGACGGATTCAAGTCAGAGACATCGTCAAGGAAGTCGAAGATTACTTGAAGACATACTCGTCAGCTGGGATGGATATCAACTAATATGTAGATGGAAGACGCTGATGTTTGAAGAGAGTCAGGGGTGGCAATACCCTAAGGATCTTCTACCCTTTGAAGAAGAACAAGCTGAACTTGTTCTATCACTGTTTCTAGTTTATGCGGGACAATCTAATAAAGCAAAAAGGCAAGACAAAGTGTTGCTTGGATTATGACAGTCTAAGTACAAAGTTGGTAAAAGCAATGAACAGTTAGCAGAACTGTCCACTAAAGTATGGGCGGGATGTTTCCAAGAATGGACGTGCATTTAATGCAGTTGTACTTTCACCACAGGATTCTTGACACGTCCCAACTACCTCCACTAAGGAAGCAACCTCGTATCACTATAAATATGGAATGTTGTAAGGAGTAAATGTTATCGCTTTTATTGTTGTCATTATTATAGCATTTACTCCTTTATCGAACTTACACATTAGTCAGCTGATCCTATCCGCGGGACTATACAAGTTCGCTTGTAAACTTGATACTTTGTCAAGTTTACTTGTTCGAAGGGTAATCTTACATTGTCATTCAACTTGTGCGATCCATAACACATTGTAATACTTTGATTATATCAATAAAGCATTACAAGATTTGAAAAGTTATTACTTGTGTTATTTACTAATAGATACGTGTAATATTTCATAGAGACGTGTTAATTGAGACTTTCAGTTTGGGTAATGACTGAATAAACCGAAAACAGAAACCAAACCGTACCGAATTTATAACCGAACCGAATTTACCATAACTAAACCGAACTAAAAATTCAGTTTTTGGTTTGAATACGGTTTTGTTAATCTGAACCGAAAACCAAATTTATATATATATATTATATATGAAAAACTATTAAAATGTTATCCTAATATAAAAAACACTTTTTATGCTTGAAATAACTTTTTTTCTAAAAATCTATATAATTAAATTTAAAAAAAAATATAAATTGTGTAATTCGGGTTAACCCGAAAACTGTACCGAATTCAAATTCGGTTTTGGGTTCGGTTTTAACAAAAAAAAATTAAACCGAACCCCCCAATAACTGAGTCGGTGAACACCACACCCCTACACAGCATTGTGCGGGTACATGATAAATAGCTACGTTCTACTGACTGAAAAGCCCAGCCAGAAGTCTTTGGGCTTCAAGTTGTATGTTATCACATACGAAATATATACACAAAAAGAATAGAAGATGGTCGTCTTCTTTTTTTTTAAGAAAATCACATAAAGCTAACTAATAATGTCGAAACAAGAGAGCAGGCAAACAGATCGATCGACCTGTTGTTTGAAGTAATAAGAAGGTTAGTTTTTAGTTTTTTACGTGTTAACTATGTATCTGTTAACTCATGATATATATGTTCTTTTACTATGTGTTTGTTATCGTTAACGTGAGTGAATGTATTATATTTGCATGATTTTAGTAATAGAACTAATAGAATTTAAGTCTAAAGTATAATA
>BQNB010069098.1:4323-33617 GCA_026074375.1 Tanacetum coccineum | reverse complement strand
GTATCATGTGCATGAATACGCCGTATTGACAAAACTGACAATAATGTTTTTAAAGTGATAAAAAGTAAAGACTGATAACGTCCAGACAATTAATACGCCGTATGGTATGGAGCGGTGACGCCGTATTGATGTCTGGGAAGACAGACTCGATAAAATTAAATAACAATCCGGGTTGTCTCCCGGGAAGCACTTTTGTTTACATCAAAGTCTTTAAGTTAGACTTGTCTTTAGCTTCTCTTCACTATTCCATCTCATTCTTTTTCTCTATTTTATTTCATGGTATTAAAGACAACAAACAAGAGAATTAGGGTGTTAAAAAAAGAACCCCAAACCCGCTTGTTTAGAGAAGAAAACTGTTCATGTCTGCTTTTTCTTTTTTGATTGATTTTATGACCGATAGAAATGGAGGGAAGCCCCCCGCCGAGGGGTTTGGGAAGCGAAGGCGAAAAGCCTCCAGCTATTTATAAACAAAGTCGGGCCGCTAGAAGAGCACTGCTCGGGGAGTAGCGCGATGGAAGGCTAAGAATATAGCTATAACAGTAGCAATAAGCCTGACACCGAAGGGAGTTAATGTACCCGCGTATGAGCCATTCTTCTGTCTTCGCATTTTGAATGTAATCGGGTCCTAGATTCAAAACTCCTTTGTAGAACCCCTTAAGCTTTTGGTATGCATGCGAGATTCCATTCTTCTCATCTTTCTCACTTACCTTCAGTAATGGTGGGATTTTGTTGCATTGCTCATTAGTGTGGCATTTAAACCTCGGATGTGATCGCACCATTTGGTAAGTTACTTCATCATTACCATTGTAAATGGTAATCATTCCATCAAATAGTCTTGCTTTAATTCCAACTTCTCTTAAGAACGGTTCACCAACAATAACATCGCCTATTCCTTCATCATAATAAGCATCTATATCTTCCAAAACTACAAAGTCAGTTACAACAAAAAAGGTTCCAACAAAAATAGGCACATTCATTAAGGCTCCTACAACATTATCCCCTTTGTACACCATCTTATCTTTCATTATTGAATTATGAAACTTTTTGGACATCACATTGACATACAACAGCGGGAAGAAGTTGACGTGTGTAAATTCAAATCCTATCATGCATGAAAACTTTAAGTTGTGAGCACAGTCTATGCGGATTTTCTTATCATCGTCGCAATAACTAGGGTAATCATCAATTCCAGTGTCAAGATCTTCATCCCTAGTTCTAAATTCCTCAATTACCTCACCTTCCTCAATGGTGGGCATTAAATCATCACCTTGATTTCTCCTAAGCTCAAATGGTTCATTTAGATCATTTAGTTCGATGTAATCTCCATTCAAAGGGTCTAATGATCTATTAATCACCAAAGTCTCTCCCATTAGCCTAGCTTCTAAATCAAGCTCCATTCTTTCTCTTAAACTTAGCATGTAGACCCTCTTAATTAAACTACTAGCAGGTTTAACACTTTTGAAAATAATCTTTTCTTCCCCAACTCTTAAAGTAATCTTTCTCTTGTAAACATCAATTTTAGCACGGGCGGTAGACAAAAATGGTCTTCCAAGGATCAAGGGCACTTTGATATCCTCGGGCATATCTAGAATTATAAAGTCTACGGGGAAAGTAAATTTACCAATTCTTACTAGTACGTTTTCAGCAATTCCTTTTGGATATTTCACTGTCCTATCCGCTAATTCCACTGTTAGCTTAGTGTGAGCTAATTCGCCTAATCCTAAGTTAAGGTAGGTCAAGAGAGGCATAACACTAACGCTAGCTCCTAAGTCAACAAGGGCATTATCAAAGCAAACATTATTAATAAAGCAAGGTAAAGTGAAACTCCCTGGGTCTTTCTCCTTTTGGGGTATGGATTCATCGATTTGTGAAGCTTTAGAGTAAGCTTCCAAGAATTATTGTCTGTCCAATATAGATCCCTTCGGTTCATCACTAGTAGTAACCATTCAAATGAATTGGAAACAAAATTGTCATTTGGCTTGTCTCATACATAAGTGTATGGTTCTGTTTAGTGGATACGGTGTATTGGGGAGATCCAGTACGGCGTATCGGGTGTGAATCAACTTCAATATTAGTAGAGATCGATTTGACTTAATCTCTCGGGTTCGTTTCTGTTAAGCTAGGTAGACTTCCAAATCCTCTTTCCTGTAGTACCTTGCTCATTTTCCCGATTTGTATTTCTAATGTTTTAATTGATGCTCCTTGGTTCCTTATGGCAGCATCCGTTAAAGCTTGGATTTCTTTGATTAAGTTAGAGTTTTCCTCGTGTCCTTTTTGCTAAATTCTCCCTAAATTTCTCCCAAGGTATCTGACAAAGTACCTTTATAAATACATTATAAATATATAATAAATATATATAAATATATAATAAACAGGATAATATCAATAATAGTAGTATAGTATTACCGGAAGTATCGGTCTCTCACTTCGTTATCCACAAAGTTTAAAACCGGACCCGGGTCGTTCTTCTTGACGAGGCGTGAATTTGAAAATCAAGAATCGGTTTGAAAATGGTGCTTGAATGATCAAAGATTTGAATTGGTTATCTATTTTACAATTAATATGCAAAATACGAGTAAAAGAAACCCTTAAAACGAAAGCAATTTAGTTAAAACTATAAACCGGGAATGTAAAAAACTGCTGACTTAAAACCGAATTTATAAAAATTAATCCTAATTGGTTTTTTATTTTTTAAAATTTTTATTATAACCTAGTGTCTAAAAAATTATGATCTAAAGAAAATAGACCAACAATTGAAAGATTTTAAAGTTAAAAAACGCGAGAAAAGAAAACGAGAACGGGATTCAATCACGTTCTTTAAAAAATGGAAATCTAAAATTTTGACCCTACGAAAGCAAATCTATTTTTCCTAGATCCTAAATGATAAAAGAAAATTTTGAAAAAAAGAATTTTATTTTTTTGACATTTATTTTATTTAATATGATTTAAAAATAGTTTTAATGAAAATTAATTATTAAAAACTAGATATTGTTTTAAGAGTGTCAAAGATGTAAACACCAGAAAAGTGTGTGTGTTCTAGGCATCAAGTCCTCTAAGTGGACGCCTAGGTTTGGTAGTTTTATCCTCAAGGTAATCAAGGTTTTCCTTGATCCCCGTTACAGTTCATTGATGTAACCGTATTGTTCTGATCAAATAATATTGGGGCTTAGATTATTTGGTAAAACCTTGTTATGATAATATTGATTCTATGTTTGAATATTCCGCCTATGTTATCATTATCCTAGATTAGTTCTAATCAAACTAGAGCTACAACTGTGTCATATAAAACAGAAAGGTGTTTTGGTGAGCCAAAAAATAATTGAGAGATTAAGTGAGCTTAAAAAATAGGAAGATAGATGTGTGCATAAAAACAAAAATGAGTGATTATGTGAGCAAAAAGAATTGAGAGATACCGTGAGCATAAAAACAGAAAGAGAGCTTGTGAGAATCAAATTTGTTGAAGAAAATTGCTTTTTGGAATGAAATTTAGGTAATTACTAGTATATTGAAGTTAATGCTGCTAAGCATACAATTTCTACTGCTGGTATACATTAATGTTGCTAAGCTTATGTTGATACTGTTGGGTTCAGTTAATGCTGTTAGGCATATGTTAATGCTGCCCAACCCCCCCCCCCCTTTCAAGTTCTGTGCTGAGGGTGAGTTTATAAATACTTCGATTCAAGGTTTCATTTACTTCTTTATTTGATTTCAATCATTCAAACACTCTCTAATTAGAAACCCTAACTCAATTTTCATCTTTGATCATCAAAATCATCATTATGTCGAGCCCTAAGTTTGCTGAAATTGCACGATGTGGTGGGTTATTGGAAAAACCTGTAGAAAGTGATGGGTTTGCAGAGATTATTGATTTCCTAAAAGCAAGTTCTGTCCATTATGCTTTAATAGTCAATCCAACTATCTACACATCTTGTATTGAACAATTTTGGGCAACTGCAAAGGTACAGACGGTAAATAAAGTGCGTCAGTTACAAGCCCTAGTTAATAAAAATTGGGTCATCATTATGGAGTCAAGAATTCGATGTGATCTTCACTTGGAAGATGCAGGAGGTACTGATTGTTTGCCAACTGCTACTATATTTGAAGAACTGGCATGTATGGGGTATGAAAAGCCTTCTTAAAAGCTTACTTTTTATAAAGCCTTTTTCTCTCCACAGTGGAAGTATTTCATTCGCACAATGCCTAAATGCTAAATCCACTGCATGGAATGAGTTCAGTAGTTCAATGGTTTCTTTGATCATATGCTTGGCAACAAATCAAAAGTTTAATTTGTCTAAGTACATCTTTGATGCTATGGTGAAACACTTAGATGGAGGAGTCAAATTCTTGGTGTATCCACGTTTTCTACAAGTTTTCATTAATCAACAACTTAGAAATATGTCCACTCATAAGAAGATTTTTGTTAATCCCTTTCACATAAAAAAAGTTTTTGTTATGATTATGAAGAGATTGGACGCAGTTTTGGAAAGGATCTGGTATAATGAGAACCCTAAAACTAAGGGTTTCTGTTATTTAGTTCGTGGTTGGCATATGTCAGACGTATGTATATGGGCTGGAATTATAAACGTGGGTTGTAAACTTTAGTGCTGCTCGTGGTTCGATTTTAGTACTGCTCTTTTAATCATCATGACAAGAATGTCACGGGATGTTGGTTACTCGCACCACAATAATGTCACGACAAGAATGTTTTCTTAAAGGGTTTAAATCAAAGTGGAAGAAGCTTCAAAGGGCTGTTGTAAATTTAGTAAAATTAAAGTGTCAAGGATTTGAAAAATACAAAGGTTATGATTTGTGGCTTTTAATTGGGAACTGTTATGATGAGAAAACTCCAAAATTAAAGGTTTGTATTTTTAACTCCTTGTATTAGTACTGCTGGTTTGTGATATTAGTACTGCTAGCGTTAATTCAGTTTCAACTGCTAGTTAGTACTGCTCGCCAAGTTTATGTTGTTAGTGTTGTCTGAGAAAGAAGTTTATACTGTTAGTGTTGTTCGATATCGGATAACACACGAAGATTTATTCTCAGTTACTTATAAGATCTCGGGCCGAGGTATTTTGGTTTTTGGATTTGTTACACACACAGGTTCAAGAGGTATTTGAGGCAGATTTAAATGTCTTACGTTTAAAGGCACGTATATTATATGATCTATTATATATGTGGTTACGAAGAAGGTTGTTTATCACCTATTTGAAGATGAAGTGGAATTATTTGGGTTTGTGTTCTTATCATATCTCAAACGGCTTACAACATTTGGAGGTAACTTGTTCGTGCTTAGAAACGATGTAATGAATAATTGACAAATCTAGCAAAGGTGTGTGATTTTTTTCTTAAAATGGTGGGCATTAAATCATCACCTTGATTTCTCCTAAGCTCAAATGGTTCATTTAGATCATTTAGTTCGATGTAATCTTCTAAGAAATGATCTATTTAACACCAAAGTCTCTCCCATTAGCCTAGCTTCTAAATCAAGTTCCATTCTTTCTCTCAAAATTAGCATGTAGACCCTCTTAATTAAACTACTAGAAGATTTAACACTTTTATAAATAATCTTTTCTTCCCTAACTCTTAAAGTAATCTTTCTCTTGTAAACATCAATTTTAGCACGGACGGTAGACAAAAATGGTCTTCCAAGGATCAAGGGCACTTTGATATCCTCGAGCATATCTAGAATTATAAAGTCTACTGGGAAAGTAAATTTACCAATTCTTACTAGTATGTTTTCAGAAATTCCTTTTGGATATTTCATTGTCCTATCCGCTAACTCCACTGTTAGCTTAGTGTGAGCGAATTCGCCTAATCCTAAGTTAAGGTAGGTCAATAGAGGCATTACACTAACGCTAGCTCCTAAATCAACAAGGGAATTATCGAAGCAAACATTATTAATAAAGCAAGGTAAAGTGAAACTCCCTGGGTCTTTCTCTTTTTTGGGTATGGATTAATCTATTTGTGAAGCTTTAGAGTAAGCTTCCGAGAATTATGGTCTGTAAGATCCCTTCTTTCCATCACAGTAGTATCCATTCAAATGACTTGGAAATGGAATCGTCATTTGTCTTGTCTCATACATGAGTGTACGGTTTTGTTTAGTGGATACGGGGTATTGGGGAGATCCAATACGGCGTATTGGGTGTGAATCAGCTTCAATATTAGTAGAGATCAACTTCAATTGATGCTCGTGGGTTCCTTATGGCAGCATCTGTTGAAGCTTGGATTTCTTTGATCAAGTTAGAGTTTTCCTCGTGTCTTTTTGCTGATTCTCCCATAAATTGGCTCAAGGTATCTTCCATTTATTGCCTTCGTTCTTGATACGAAGGATTTGCATTGTTCCTTTGATAAAATCCTAGAGCTGTTGCTCTATATCCCCCACCTTAAAAAGGTCCATCAAATTGCGTGTAGTAAGCTTCTTCTAGGGTTTTTCCTTCTTCTTTTAGTGGGCAATCTTTGGTGTAATAGGGTCCTTTGCATTGTTCACATCCTACTTGAGCAGCATAAACTTTTTCATTCACCTTCTTGATCTCTCTTCCTAGATTGTTTAGTTATGCTTGTATAGCGGCTAGTCCGTCAGAAGTCTCAGTACTTCTTCCTCTAGGTGTTCCATTATGCCATTTTTGAGAGTATTCTGCCATTTCTTGGATGGCCTTTTTAGCATCTGCACCTGTCTTAGTTGGAATGACACCTCTTGAGTCAAGAATCTATCGTGTTGGAACATCCAACCCATTGTAGAATAAAATTACCTCATGCATCTCAGTCAAATAGTGTTGAGGATACTTCATCAAGAGTTCTTTAAAGCGCTCCCATGCTTAATAAAGGTTTTCATCTGGTTCTTGCTGAAAGTTGTTGATTTCCTCCATTTTCTTCATAGTTCGACCAGGTGGGCAATATTTGTTTAAAAACTTAGTTTTTTGATCTTCCTAAGTTTTGATCGAACCAGTTGGTTCATTTCTTAGCCAACGACTTGCGGCTCCAGTTAAGGATATAGGGAAAACTCGGAGCATTAGTTGATCCTCAGTGATGTTAGGAACGTGAAATAAGTCAACAATTTCAAGAACTTTTTCAATTTGTTCGTTCGCATCTTCATTATCCGAACCGCTAAACATGTTTTTTCAAAGCTCCTTAAAAAATTGGCCTTTTAGTTCAAAACTATCTTTTTCCTCAATCTTAGGCCTAACAACTCCCGATCCATAGTTCGTTCGGGTCTTGCTCATGTATTGCTCCATGGTTTCTGCCATTGCTTCCGCTTCTTCTTCCTCCGAGTATTCTTGGTCAAAAATAAATTGAAATCAGGTGATCTCAATTCGTCAAGGCTTAGTGACTTGAAGTGTCTCCTAGATGATCAAAATTCTTGTTCAGGTTCTTTGTAAGGTGTGAATAGTTCTTTTGTTGAACTCCTTGTCATGCACTACTTGTAACAAGGGATAAGCAATCAGTAGGGTTTGCTCTGAAGAAAGGTAGAAAAAAAAATTAGCACAAAAATCAAATATAGAAAACTTAGAATCTGATTCTGTTCCAGATAATCGATACACCGTATCCAATGGAAGTGGATACGTCGTATTAATCAGTTGAATGAATACGTTGTATTGGACAGAAAGTTGGATACGCCGTATCTGATGGAAGTGGATAGCTATCGAACAGAACAGTGTATTAGCAAAATAATTTAATACGCTAACAATTAAACACAAATATATACAAGCAAACAATTGAAGATAAATATACAAATTTTACAGAATATACAAGAATATACACTAATCTAAATTACACTACTCCTAAGGGTTAGATCTAATCTAATGTTAAAAACTAAAATATCAAATAAAAATCAAGATTAATTTTCACTCCCCGGCAGCGGCGCCAAAAAACTTGATGTGTCGTTGTGTGGTGTATATTTTATTGATTCAAGTTTTAAATTTATATTTTGCCGACTAAACCAAAAACAACACTTTAACGGGCAGTGTACCCGATCGGTAGTAGTTTCGTAGTAAGTAGGGTGTCAAACACTTGAAGCGATGTTAAATCTATCAATTTAGTTAATATCTTGGTTATCTAATCTATGGTAATTATATCCTATTCTAAACCTATGTCAGTCCTAATCCTAATTCTAATGGGAAAAAGGGGGGTTTCAGCCTGAGAGACTGGCACAGTTTGGTTGGTGATTACAATCAATTCAAGGCAGTTTAACCTATGCAAGCAGACAAACAAAAGATAAAAGAGCGGTCGAGAGCCAAATATAAGAAAACTGTATTAACCATTATTAATATGATTAGAAAGTTAGTTTGTTTATTTAGTGCAATGATTTCTTCTCTCGAGATGGTATATCATTTTTAAGACTTAGGCGTTACATCATCCTAAGACCTAGACACATTAATTCTGTCATAATTAAAGCATCCGCATAAAGCATCCTCATTTGCTAATTATAATCTATCTTAGGGATTAAAGCAATGGTGATCTTGTTAAACCCTAGCTCATAAAGACTTTACCCACTTACCGCTTAATGATGATTTATACACTAGCAGTCCACTTGTCCAACTATCCAATGGAATCAGAATGTTATTTATTGAATTATCTAGGTTCACCTGCTAGTCAACACGATCAATAAACAATTGGCAATATCCAATTAACTAGTTAAGCCCGAAGCGTATCCTAGACACAGATTTAGAAGGACAATATTTGTGGTCCTATGATTCTAGATGTATAAATTACTATATGGAGAGCTATCCCAGACTCTAGATTTACTTTGTCCGTATCACTAGATCCAGTTGAATGATAGGTCGCATACAAAAGAGCGTAAACAAGTATAAATTGATAAACATAAACAAGCATCCAATGATAAATCAAGAAATCGAGATAAATAAATACCAAACATTCATATCTTCATAATAATGGCTAATACCTGAAGGTACTAGCCTTTAAACGTCATAATGAATACAAAAGCAATTATTTAACCAAGGTAAACTAACCGAGTTAACGAATGATACCAAAAACTGAACGATTACTAAAGTATATAGAATTACACGTTGTCTTCTATGGAATTGATAGCGTTGCTTGACCTTTTCTTCTCTTTTTCTCTTTTAAAAATTGACTTTTATGGTTTAGGTATCGAGAATATGATTTAGCATACCTAAAACTTGTTTTTGAGTTTTCTAGTTATAAGGTTTGGAAGTTGGTTCGATACTCCGTATCCAAGGATTAGATACGGCGTATTAGGGATTTCTTGGAGTAGGGACCACGTTTGATATCTTCCAGAATATTTACATACTATATCTTTGATATGGCGTGTTGAGATCTTCTGGATACGGCGTATTGGGCTTCATTCCTCTGTGGTCTTTGGTGAGTGCAGGCACGGATACGCCGTATTCTTCTTGATGGATACGGTGTATTGGTTTTCAGAATAGTAATCTTCAAAATATCTTCATTTAAGCTCCAAAATGCAAGTCTTTTGCTAATATTCACCAAGTACTCCATAATTAATGCAATTCTCAGATATAAACGATTAAGTAACAATTCTTTGCAATAACTATACAAAATGGGTTAATAACATGGGATAAATGATGCTATAAAATAGACGTTATTTGATGTCATCAGTACACATATCCTTGTTTACGTTTATGCTAATTTTATATCCTATATGATTTTATTTTTCGTTGCGTTTACTCGTGTATAATTAATGTAATAATAGGTTATTATATAACTAATTTCAATAGTTTCATTTTTGGATCTCAAAAATGAGTCCATGTGTATCTGGATTAATCATCTTTAACCACCAAAATATACTTTTTTCTGTAGATACTTTCAACTCGCATGGGACCACATAAATCCATATGAAGGAGATGTAACCGTCATTTTAAGCTTGAGATAGTTTTTGACTTAAAATTTCTACCCTTAGCCTTTCTTAACTTACAAGAAGAACAAAGATGGTCTTTGACGAATTTCAACTATGGAAGGCCATTCACAATATTTTTCTTAGATAGCAAGTTGATGGTGTCGAAGTTTAAGTGTGAGAGACAACGATGCCATAACCATGCTTGATACAATGAAGCTTTAGGCATGAAGCAGAATGGAGCAGGAGAAAAAGATTCTTCTAATTCTATTGTATAGCGATCAGATCCACGAGTACCTGTAAGTAGGTCATTTCCCTGAAGATCTCTAACAAAACACGTTGACTTCTTAAATGCAACTTCTAAATCCGCATCACATAATTGACCAACAGAAAATAGATTGTGATTAATCCTTTCGACGTAATAAACTCGCTTGATCGTGACATTTTTTGAAACAAATCTTTGTATCCAAAAATAGGTACAAACTGATCGTTTCCAAACCGTACTGTACTCAGAAGTTTCTCAAAAAAATTAATTAGAAGCTTGAGATTCTTGGCCATGTGCTTTGAGCACACAAAGTTGACGATAAATAAGATGATTTCTATGAGCCGCAAAAGTATTAGAAGACAATGAAGAGATTAGACAAATTGGATATGTTATCATGTTTGGGTTCTGAGACATTAGTTAACCTAGATGCATTATCTAATTTCAAAATAACACCCGTTCTCATATTTTCTATCCTAGGTTTCCAATTATATCCTTATGGTGTGAATTTAGGATACCACATTTTGCAATTCTTACTAACATACTCATAAAGCATCCTGATTCTACTTCTAGGTTTCTGAATAGTGCAGTCTTAAGTAATTGTTTTTATGGGGTGTTGCAACAAATTTTTAACATTTCTCATTTTCAGGTTATTTATGACTTTAATAAATTTTATTATTTATTTTTAGAGTTTTACGCGTTCTCATTTGATTATTATCGTATAGTTAAATCGCGTAAACTAAAAATCAACGTTCAATGTAAACGGACATCAAACAAATTAAAGTTTACATCAAGCAAGTGTTATATGATTATTAGGAGTATAATTTATAACTTTTCATAATTTATTTTTGTTGGTTGCGTAAAACGCTTACGTTTCGCAATAAATTACATTCAGTCATACCCGGAAGCACCTTTACCCATCTACACTCAAACAAATACCCACGATTATACCCAATACCCAAAATTTACTTATTTTGTTTACCTATAAATCCTTAAAACCAGACATGAGTGTTTACATAAGAAAGAAATGCAAAACTTCCACTAACTCTTTTTCTACACATGTTAATTCTTACACTAATGTACCTTAGGCCCAAGCTTCTAAAGATTGTCTCATCACTTGTACCTCCCCCCCATTTCAGCCGTGAGTTAGCATAGGGAGGAGGAGAGGTCCTTTGACCTTGTCCTTAAACCATTTTCAATCCCATGGTTTCATTTTAGGTTGTTTAAGGTTTTCTTACACACTATAAAAGGAAGTCCTAGGTTATCTAACTCATACTCTTCCCATTACTTCCCATTTACAAGAAAAACATATTATCCTCTCTCTTTTTTTGATCAAAACCCACGGCACACTTTGGGAGATTAGGGTTTAAATTTAATCTTGCATCCAAGGCATTCCAAGCATTTAAGTGTTCATCCTAAGGTTACTCAAGGTGTTAACAAGCTTGGATTCGGGTTTAACAAGGAATTATCAAGAAAACATATTTAGGGTTTTCTTGATTAGGGTGTTGATTTTAAAGGCTTGGTTAGGGTTTACATCTTGTGTTCATCATCCTACTTATCTTCTAAAAGGTCAATTTAAAGTATTTCATGTTCCTTCATTCATTTCCTATTGTGTACATACTTGTTGTATAGGCTAATCACCACCTATATTCATTTTTAAGTTATATAAAGTGTTTGAGGATTTCATATGAACAAGTGACATGAACATTTAGAGGACTTAATACATGTAAGATATACGGTATAACACTTGGTGAGATTATGGTGCAAAGTTCTTAAACAAAAATAATTATAAACTAACTTTATTAACTAAAAACCCTAATTACTTTTATACCTACTGTTGGGATTCGAACCATAAACCATATATTTTATATTTTATAAAAATAGTACTCTTCACAAGGATCGTAAGCATGTAAAGAACTCAAAAAACGGAATTATAACGAACAAGTTATGAATTTTACAAGTTATATATAATTAATTATATAAAAACAAACTGTTATGAACAGTAAATATTACTGTTCATCAGAGGTTTAAACTTTATAAATATGATATTTTGATAAATTTTCTTAATACGAAGACATGGACATAAGAAACGTATAAAACGGAGTCAAAACGATAAAGATATGAGGTTTTAAAAATCACGCGCACTATTTTTACTTTTATACATTATTTTATAAAACAACTAAACTAATAATGAAATATCATTATGTAATCAATAAAAACATTAAATCCTATATTTTTCCAAATAGTACATTAGTAAACGAAAATAATATTTTCTTACGGATACAAGTACACACGTTTCCATTTAACAAAGTACGAGTTAATTATTGTTTTAACTTTTAAAGAATTAATAAAAACCATTAGGTGGTGGTGTAGCTATACGACATGCGATGTTTTAATTATATGAAATACATTATACTTATACGGCCTATAATTAATTAGGTTGCTTTCGGATTTCCAAGACGATTCACTTATTTGATTTAGATAATCAATCATTCACTTACGGTGAGTTCATAGCCCCGCTTTTATACAATTATATTGTTTTACAACTTTGGGGTGAGAAACATGCATCATTTTACATTTGGACGCAAGTACTCTTTTAAACATATTACGAGTTGGCCTAAGTAGCTAAACCCACTATTGCCCACTATCATGAACTGTCAATTGCTAGTTAGCGAGCGCGAATGTTATGAATAGATCTATTTGGGATTGACATCCCCGTTCGGGTGAGTAGCGCTCATCAGTTTCGACTGTACTGAAACAACGAACGTATACATGTCGGAACAATTTGGATGTTGCGGGTTGAACATCTACACGGGCACATTTTGTGCATTAAATTGCATACATATATGTCGAGCTTCGGTGTCATGAGCTTAGTGCACTTCGTAATTACTTTTAAGATATTGTATGTGTTACATGTCTTACATTGGAAATCTTGTGGTCCTATTTTATACATTTACTAAACCTGTGAATTCACCAACTTTATGTTGACGTTTTAAAGCATGTTTTTCTCAGGTCAATAAGGTACGAGAAACAAGGATACATTGGTGGTCACCATTTTGGAGTCATTACTATAAAGATTTGGATGCATTACATTTTGGGAATATTTGTTATGTCTTAAAATCTTTACTTTTCATGGATAAACTATTTAAGCTTCGGGCTATTGTAACAAACAAGTCTATTTAATCCAATGTATCAATTTTAAACGACTCATATAGAGGTCGTTCTCATATCTCATGCTGTTGATCTATGAAGTAACACTCTCCAACCCATATTCCGCTGCGACCCATTTTGGGGGTGTTACAAATTGGCTCATGATTCGTTTGGGTTCACTAGCACTAATAGACACTACTAAAAGCTTCTTAGTTCTAGCATTCACGTCATTGATATATTAAAGAAAAAAGCATCATGATTTGCATTTAGAACACATTTGCCACACGTTGTAAATACAAAATTAACATTTAAAGTTGAAGCATTCAAACTGTCATTACATGCAGCTACATACTTTGTATTATTTGAAAACTTAAAAATCCTACGATGGTTTTCTACTTGCATCATCTTATGCATCACATCACTATTGTTTGGCAAGACCCTATCGTTCATTCTTGAGATCTTAAGCTATGGTCTGCTAACGTTAGTAGTGTGATTTACTCCGGTAGATATAGACACACGTTGGTTAGTTCTCCTACTATCTTGATGTAACTGAGGTGTTCTAGTTTGAGTTGGCCTAATGTCTAACTTAAACATTCCTGGTGCTAACACATTTGTGTTCTTTTCAACTCGATTTCCTTTTTCTTTTTCAGGCAAATCTGGGGAGTAAGTGGTTTTGATAAATCATGTTTCTCATTAGTCTTGGGAACCGACCTTGACCTTGGTTTTGAAAAATCTTTTCTTTTAAGAGAATCTACAAATGGAGTCAGTTTACCCATAACTGATGATTTTGAAATTTAAACACATTTGGTTGACGAACATATGATAGTTTGTCAAACTTAGTTTTCACATACTTTTCATTCAACTCATTCATCTATTTACGAATTTCAGTGATTGCAATGGTCTTGTCTTATGAATGAGCTTTCAAATCATTTATTTGAAGCGTTTTACGATTGAGTTCAACAATCATGGAATCTTTTTGTTCTTTCCACTCTTTCTCATTATTCCATGATTTTGAAAATTGCTTTCCCTAAGAGTTTTCACAAACATTCTTTTTCTTTTCATTTTGCAAAGCAAGTTCAAGATTAATACAATGTTACTCTAATTTTGCAATATCTTTTTCTGATTCTTGTTTATGTCTCTTGAAAAGCTCAGTCTCAAGATGTTTGCACTGATATGTTTTCTTTCCTAATTCACATACTACATCTACAAATGATCAACATCATAAGATCGAAGAATAGCATACAAATGATCATTGTAATAACATTCCACCAAAAGTCGATTATTTTTATTTGAAAAGTTTGTTCTTTGGAGTTCTAGTTGAGTCTGAAGAGATTCAACTTCTTTTTCAAGAGAGTTGAAATATCTCAGATGTTTAACCATTTCGTCTTTAAGCGTTTGTTTAAAATTTACCACAATTTTCGCAGTACGAGCAACAGTCGGAGCAAGCTGAGGTTCTAAAACATGTTTCACAATATGATGATGAGGAACAATTCAACTGTCTGCTTGAATAACTTGTAAGCAAGTAGACATTGCCTTGTTTAAATCATCAATATTTTTATTTATGAATGAAAAAGCTTGAACACTTTTATTGACTCTGTTAGGTTTGATAGTTTCGTCCAAATTTTTTTCTAACATGGTTGGTTGTATCTTGAAAATCGTGTTTGAGTTTACTGCCTTTGCAGGTGTATCACTCATTTTCAAATTGTTTGAGAAATAGATTTGTTCAGCTGACTTATTCTGTTGTGGTACAAACGTTTTGTAAAGATTATTTACTGGTGTGTAAACAAATGGTTTGACAATTTCATCTAATTTCGATTGACTTTCAATGGCAAGACGAATTATTTCATCAGAATTACGAGCAAACTTATTCACAAGAGCATTGTTTTTATAAACAAGATCATAAAGACATGGTTTCGCACTTTGAGCTTTCTTGAGGCACTAAGGTTTTGTAAAACTCGATGTGCATTTCGAATTAAGCATATGCATTGTTTGAATTGACTCGTTAGTTTTATAAACAATATTGTTCAAAACTTTGACTTTTTATTCTAAACCAATGATTTTTTTCAAAATCATTATCTTCTCCTTGTTTGTAAAACTCTTTCAGTTCCTCTTTTTCAGATGAAAGTGTAGAAATTATATTTTAATGTGTAGAATGTTGTTTTCTGTGTTTGTTTATAGTCTTGTACTTTAAGTTCGTATGCATCTAGCGACTTTTCATATTCGATTCTATGTTCCTCAAGTAAACCAAAAGCTTTTGCACACTCAAGTTTAGCTTCTTTCACACATTTCATATCTTTGTACCTCTCAAGTTCAGTTGCTAAGGACGTGTTTGCTTTCTTCAAACTTTTATTAATCTTTTTGCTTTCATCAAATTCAAGTTTCATGTTTTTAATCAATAAAGCAAGCAAAGCACGTTCTTCCTGAAATTTTTCTTAATCCTTGTCAACCTCTCGTTCATTATTACTAATATATGATGAACTAGGAGTGATATTGCTATCACCCTGTTTTACCACATATGTGTGGTTAATAGATTCAGGTTGTTGATGAGGTGTCATTTTATACACTTTTTAGGGTCGTTTAACACCCAAAATCATATGTTTATGCCCAAAATAGGTACTTAATCGTTCCTTTTCAGGTATTTCTCATTTGGAAAATATTTAGATGAATTATACGTGACTTGGGCTCATTTGGAGAAGAAACAGACAAGACTATGGACCAACACCAAGACTCTTGAAGATTTGTGCTCACAGAGCCTAGAGACGGCGTCATATGCAATACTAGACGCAGTCGCAACTCATCAAGTGACGGCGTCACACATTTCAAGACAGAGTCAGCTCGCATCGACTTAAACACAGATCTAGAAGATTTATTTTACGATGGCATCACGACTAAAACGTGACGCCGTCGCGTCGATTTTCTTATATATACAAACCCGAATTTAGGGTTTTCAGTGTGTAACTTTAGAATAAAAAGAGGGTACGAACCCTAGTTCGTTTAGCAGCTGTAGGAGACGATTTTAGGGCCTAAAAACCCTATTGTACTTCTTCTAATTCATGTTTTAATCAAGTAAGGTTTACTTAATCATTCAATATGTCTATGTGTTGTTTGATCTATTGTTCTTGCTTTATCTTTAACATGCTTGGCTAAACCTATTATTGTGTTTATTTATGATTGTATGAAACCTAGAATGTAGATCTTAGTGATGTTGCTTCTTGTGATGGATGTGCACGTTAGGTCTTAGAAAACCAGCTTTCTGTCTATAATCGCTGTTGATATGTCTAGGGAAACGTGATTGTGTAGAAACAATACCATCGGGTAACAGTCTTCATACTACCTTGCCTCCTAATATAGTTGATCCACTTTTAATGTATTTTACATGCACTTAGTAAACTCCTAGGGGCCGTGTAATAGTCTTCATACTACCTTGCATGTGCGTTGCTCTAGCGGCATACTAAGTAGACGGTGGGTTCATGTAATTCGTTCATGCTTTAGGAAATAGTTACACAGATCATCACAAGGGTGACAAGGCCACAACACTAGGAGAAGCAATCTAGGGATAATACATGATTAAATAAACACAATCTTTTATCTTATTGTTATCAACATTAGTGTAGAATTATATTTAGTTTATTAGCTAAAACCAACCCACCTCTCAATTATATGATTTACTTACTTTCCATAAAATACAAAAATACAAAATTGATCTTCCTTCAACCTTTAGAATTCTATTAGACCATGATCAAGCCTTCCCAACCTATTCCCCGGGTGAACGATAAAAAACCTCGAGTCTTGCCTATACTACACTACAACGATTAGGTGCACTGCATAGGGAGTTGTAAAACTTCTCGTGTAGAAGTCCTATGACAACCGCACATTAAGTTTTTGGCGTCGCCGTCTGGGGAATAGTTAGGTTTTGATCATAGTTTAGCTTAGTTCTACTTGCTTGAATCCTTTCAAGTGAGAATTTAATTCCCGCATATTAGCTTTCTTGTAGTCTATCTTTTCTTTGTGTGTTTGTTCATAACTTCCATTGACTATTCCGCTCTTCACCATGGAGAACGCGAATCCATCATCAACCATAGAATCTATCTCTCAGGAATCCCTTGACACTACTCACGTTAAATTCACGGCCCGGATAAACAAGCTATTAACAATGAGACAAACCATTGACTCTCTCCTTTTCAAAACCGTTAATGAAACGACCAACCAATCTTCCGACTCTAAGATTTTCTGCCCTGAGGAAAGAATTAAGGAACTTGAATTAAGAATAGAACGAAGAAACAATTTTGAGGAAGGATTGTTCAAAGATAGGTTCCCCTCTGAAGAAGAATTAGTTTACCATAAAGAACTGTTAGGAGAACCTCAACCCCTCTTTTCAACCCTAGAGCCTAAAATTAGGAGAGGCGACCCATGGAGCTTAAAGATCCCTTGTGTAATTGGCACCGTCTACACGGGCCATGCATACATTGATCTACAATCTCCTGTCAACATCATGTCTCGTGCTTATTACAACAAAATAAGAGAAAAACCCTTTCAAGCACGTAGGAACCCATACCAACCATACAAGTTTTGCAACTTCATAGGAAGAGCCAAAAACATGCATATATTTATTGGATGCTTCGTTTATGTTATGGACTTTATGATTCTAGAATATTTGGGGATCATCATTGATAGTGAGTTAAGTAAAGTAGTCTTGGGACAACCTTTTGCACGTACATCTAAGCTCACTCATGACGAATCCTTAGGATTGATTAGGTTTGCCTAGAGAGACAATGAGGTTGTGTTTAGAATGCCCCAAAGGACAAAAGAATTAGATCGGATATCCCCTTTTGAAAAAAATAAGTTTGAAGTGTTCTTCGTGGATAGCTTGAAGGTTAGAAAAATAGGATTTAAGCATGTCCTTGATAAGAGAAAAGGATATTACAAAGCTTGCATGAATTTTGGACATAATTATAAAGGAGATAGGGAGACAATTAAAAAACTCAGAACCAACCACATAAGTATAATCAAACTTAAGGAGTAATGTGACTTCGAGTCTAGCTACAAGACTCGTAAATAAAGAAAAACGCTTCTTGGGAGGCAACCCAATTTACTTTTCCTGCAAATTAGGAGTGTCATGTGTGTTTTAGTTCTTTTTTATTTGTTTTATTATGTTTGAATTATCTTGTAATCATGCTTTGTATTGTCTTTAACCTCATCTTAATTTCAATCATAGGTGGTGTGGCATTCAACAAAATGAGCCATTTTTTAGAACCTGTCAACTACCACCATAACAGAATCTTTCTGGTGTTAGGTATGTGGTAAACCGATGATGAAATCGAGACTAACATCTTCCTAAGGGGCAACCGGTACCTGTAGTGCCATATAGAGCCCATGAGGAGACGAGTGGATTTTAGCTCGATGACATGGCAGACATCGCCGAACAAGATGCCCAACATCACGAGCTAGATTGGGCCAAAAAAAGTGAGCTCGTAACAGATGGGTGGTTTAATCAATACCTAGATGACCTGCTAATCCCCCTTCGCGAGTTTCTTGAATCAATACAAGTCGAATGCTATGGTGAGGGACGCATAACCGCTGCTGCTTAAATAAGAACCCACTAAAAATATGAAAATCACCCATGGCATGATTCTGAGTCTCCCCACAATTTAGAAATAGTGCACCAAAATCAGGATCAGATGGATATTTTTGCTTGAGGAGTTCGAACCCAGTGAATTTTGGTTGGAGATGGTTAAGCAATGAATATTTATGGGATAATGCATCTGCTCCTTTTTTCAACCTTCCTGATTTATGTTTGATAGTAAAGTTAAAGACTTAAAGAAATTCCACCCACTTAGTGTGCCTAGGCTGCAACTTATGTTGACTTTGAATATACTTTAGAGCCTCATGATCCAAGTGAAAAATAAACTCTTTTGATATGAGATAATGCTGCCAATGATCTAAATCCCTGATTATAGCATAAAACTCCTTATCATACGTTGTATAACGTCATTTTGATTCATTGAATTTCTCACTAAAGTAAGCTATCGGGCAGCCTGATTGTGAAAAAACAGCCCCAATCCCCACCCCGGATGCATCACACTCAACCTCAAAACATCAATGAAATATGGCAGCGCCAAAATCGGGGTCGAAGAGAGTTGTCTTTTGAGTTCTTCGAATGCCAGTTGTGCTTGTGAGTTCCATTCAAAGTGTTTTTATTTGGTAACCTCAGTCATTGGTGCCACAATTATACTAAAATTCTTTATAAACCTCCGGTAGAAAAAAGCAAGACCATGAAAGCTTCTGACTTGCTGAATAGTTTGCGAGACGGGCCAATCTTGAATTGCTTGTATCTTTTTATTGTCCACCTGGATTCCTTGTGCAGACACTATATAACCAAGGAAGGTTACTTGACTAGCAAAAAAATCACATTTTTCTAAATTTCCGTACAGTTTCTCCCGGTCAAGTACTTCAAACAATTGTTGTAGATGAGATTGGTGATCCATTTCTGTTATGCTATACACAAGTATGTCATCGAAATAGACGACAATGAATCTGTTCAAAAATTGCTTCAAAACCTGGTTCATAAGCCGCATGAAAGTACTAGGTGCGTTTGACAGCCCGAATGGCATGACGAGCCACTCATATAACCCTTCTTTTGTTTTGAAAGATGTCTTCCATTCATCCCCTTTGTATATCCTGATTTGATGATACCCACTCCTCAAATCAACTTTAAAAAATACAAAGGCACCATGAAGTTCATCCAATAAGTCATTCAACCGAGGAATAGGGAAACGGCATTTTATTGTGATCTTATTGATAGATCTACTATCCATACACATTCTCCATACTCTGTTTTTCTTTGGCACTAGTAGCGTTGGGACTGCACACGGGCTAAGGGACTCGCGTATATGCCCCTTCTCTAATAAACCATCAACTTGCTTCCTAATTTCAGTTGTTTCTTGTGGGTTAGTGCGATAAGCACGTTTATTGGGTAGGGTTAAACCTGGGATTAGGTCTATCTTGTGTTGGATGGAACGCATAGGGGGTAAACCCAAAGGAATTTTAGCGGGGAAGACATGTTGGTATGACTTTATCAGTGGTTGGACAAGTGGGTGTGTAGTTGGTTGGGGTTTTCCCTCCTCTTCATCAAGCCCCAACAAAATAAACTCTCTAAAGGGTAGAACTCATGTTGTTCGGATTTTAAAAGTGTGCTTAAAGAAGGTGTGGGTTTTGAGGGTGATGTGGATGGAGTAATAGGGGTGACGACTATCTTTCTGTTATTATGAACGAAAGAATAGGTGTTCCAGTAGCCATCGTGTATCACTCGTCGGTCGAATTGCCAAGGACACCCCAACAATACATGACAAGCATCCATAGGGATGACATCACACCAAATTTTATATGTATATGATTTACCAGTACTAAAGGATAGTAAAACTCGGTAGGATATGGGTATACCTTTTCTTTGGTTCAACCAGTGAATGACGTAGGGTGATGGGTAGGATTTAGTGAGTAAATTTAGTTTGGACACCATGGTTTGGGAGGCGACATTGGTACAGCTACCTCCGTAAATTATCACAAAACAAATATTTTGAGCAATGGTACACCTCGTGTGAAAGATGGCCTCACGTTGTAGTTTATCCTCTCGAACCGGAACATTGCTCAAAGCCCGTCGAACCACCAATAATTCACCAACATCGAGACCAACCACCTCTTCTTCTGATTCAACAATCAGTGAGTGTTCAATGGTGGGTTCGACACCAAATTCATAACCATCGTCTAATTCAAAATCAGCGAGGATAATAAGCCGTTTGTTTGGACACTGAGAGGCAATGTGCCCGATCCCTTGACATTGAAAGCATTTTCGAGGAGCTTTTAGGGTTTCGATGGTTTGGTTGTTGTTGATGAACTGTTTAAGGTGTATTGGGTTAATGGGTTTAGTTGTGATGTTGGGTTTTGTTTATGGGTTGGGTTTGAAACTAGGCCTGACTTCGTGTTTGCCTTTAATCTGTTATTGAGAATCGACCTTGTGGGCCAGAAGAGTAAGTTCAACTAGGGTTTGATATGTGTGTAGTTCCACAACATTTGCAACTTGTAGTTCCAGCCCCCCCACCCCCAAATAGAGAACTAGGGTCTGAGGAACATCTTTAGGTATATCACATTTCATTAACAGATACTCAAAGTCACGTGAGTAATCTTTAGAGGGACTTGAGCCTTGTTTCAAAGAGTGCAATCGAGAGAAACTTTCTTGAATATAGTATGAAGGAAGAAACTTCTGCTTCATCTTTGCTTTCATCTTTGGCCACGATCGAACCTTCTCCTTCCCCAATCGTTCTCGCTTTAAACAGACATTAAACCACCATGTCGAGGCATACTTGCGTAGTTTCAACGCAACAATTTTTATCTTGTTTCCCTCAGTGGTCTGTTTGTAATTGAATACTAGTTTTACGATCCGGAGCCACTCTACAAACTCATCCGGATCAAGTTTTCCATCGTATTCGGGTATGTCAACCTTAATGTCATTTGAATGCCGGCTGCCATTTCCTTCCTTGTTAACCGAATCACCAGAACTGGAACTATCACCATTCGTTCAATGGTTACTGGAAAGAAGTAACTCTTGAATCTGATCTTGCATCGCCTTCATCTGTTGTGCCACATCTCTCTTGTCGGCTTCCATAATTTCCAATATCTTCTTCAATTCGGTACTAGTTCGGGTCTCCATGGCTCTGGTACCAAATGATAGCCTCAAGCTTATAGATTTAGATCTTTAAACCCAACAAAAAAATGATACTACAACAACGGTCCTTTCGAGTTACAGTTGCACCACTCGAAACTCTTGTTGGGCAATCTAACTTGAACTCACGATACAGACACACCATGCTAATTCAAATTAGTATGCAAGATCACCTCCTAATGTTGCCAAAACTAGGATAGCAATGGAAGAACTACTCTTACATACAGAATAAAATTTGGAATTATCAACAACTGCCTTTTTCATTCATAGGTTTGCAGTTTTAACAAAGAGGAAATAAAATAAAATAACTGTCACCCCACATTCTCCTACACTTTTGGAATTAAAAGACTTACTGCTTGACTAAATCAAATAAACCAAATAAAAGAGAAATAAAATAGCGGTGAAATAAAAATGTGGGGAAAAAAGCCAACACCATGCGATCATGTCTTGAGAAAATCCGATTGAACCAAGCTGGCCCATTTCTACAGATTCTGACCCGAGTCTACTGGGCTTATATCTGAGCTTTGTTCTGGTGGGTTCAAGTCTAGTGCACTAATCGGGTATTCCGGGGCTTGCCTATCAAGTTTAAAACAATTGCATCCATAAAAACTAAGTAAAGTAGCATGTATCTCCCCCAAGGAGTTTTATAAAACATTTAAAAAGTAAAAGTGGGGCTATGAACTCACCTTTTAGCGATACAAAAACGTTAACGAAATAAACGTCGGGAATGACGAGGAAAACCTAGATGAAACCTAGAAGGAATGACGTGTCTTAGAATATAAAATATTACGCAACAAACATAAATTAGTTTTATAATAATCTTTTTATATAATGTTTGTCATTGTACTCTAGCAATTTTAGTTTTTTTTTAAATTTAATAAGGCCCAAAATATTTATACCCAACTTAATACTTAAGCTCAAAATCAAGTATTTATATTATTTTGCATAAGCCCATTTACAAGTGTCCATATTAACTTTTACAAGTCCAAAACAATTAGGATGTCCCAAATTCTGATTTTATCTAACTTCTTGGACTTGTCCTAATTCGTAATTGGTCTCGGTTTGGGTTTTACGCCTACGGAAAGGTAAATGAGTCTATACTACAGAAATATGGGCCCCACAGTTCGAAAAATTTCGTTACAAATGTAAAATTATCATTTTACCCTTAGTTACCAAAGCTGACTTTTTGTAGATTTTTACCGCCTCACTAAATCGGGCGTATCTCCCAAACCGTATATCCGTTGAGTCCGATTCAAACGCCAAAATTTAAGTTAAACTATTATCTACAAGTTTTAGTTTTGCAAAAATGGGGGGTTTTGTACAAATATTTAGACTTATATTAAATGAAAATTTGTGTTCAATTTCAGAACACCTTCACCGTTTATTTTGTATAAAAATCATCAAGTATCGTTACGCTTCAATTCAACCGTCCAAACGAAGCTAAGACACATATCTAAGTCCCTATATTTTTTTTCAAACCATCACAGGTCATTAACATTTCGAAAACCCATCTAAACCTACTGATTTAAATCTGTCTCGAAATTAATCTTGCAAATCCATCTTTATCAAGTTTCTAGCCTAATATTTTTAGGTATAATGCCATATCTTTTTACAAATACATACTAAAGAATATAAAAACATCATAACTACATAAAATACATCAAAGAAAAATACTTTTACAAGAAGAAATTATAAAGAAACAACAAGCTTACAAGAAAATGGAAATAATTATTGATAACAATGAGCAACAATCTTGCTCTAAAATTTTTGACCCAGGCTAATACTAATGCAACCAAATACTTTCAATAAGCTCTTATTCTTCCATGAACACGATATCAATAACCCTTGAAGTAAAAGTCTTGAAAATGATTTACCAAAAACTATGAACCCAAAACTTCAAACCAACTAATATAAACCTTATGACGTTTGGGGATACTTTTGAAAAATAATAAGTTACGTAAGACACGTAGGCGGATATTTAATTTAAAGGCGGGTTCGCGTTTAATAAACGTTTTAATATGAATTTGAGATAACTTATCTGGTAAATCGTAAAAAGTAAAATTTTACTCAAAAGTAAAATAAATAATAAAGTATGCATTAAAATAATGACATGAAATTTACGAGGTATTACAGTCACCGCCCATTAAGGGAACTCTATTCCCCAGAGTTCAACTGGTGACGTCAATTGGCGGAGTGTTTAGGAAAAAGGTTAAGGTATTTGTAATACTTATATATACACACAAAATTTTGCATTTTAGAAAAATAAATAGAAAATTGATTTCGACAAAATTTTAAGATGACTAATCTTAGCATAACATGGTCTAGCCTGAATTATACATAGGTGATCAGACTATGTATAATTAAGGACTAACAATGGCATGCTCACTTTCGTCAAACTAATGTTATGTATATGATAGTATCAAATGGTTTTATATTGTAGTAAAATATTCATATAGTGAGAACAAGGTAGTTTATAAGATGACAACAATAATATTGGTAGGATGACCACAAAATAGTTTACAATATGTTAACAAAATGGTTTATAGGATGGTTATAGAAATGTTTATAAGATAGTGACAGTCTATAGAGTAGCTTACATAATTTAGTAGAGTATCAAAATGTAACCGACGAATTTGTCATAACACATAATTTAATAGAAACATTAAAATAAAACAACCAACGATATAATGAAATTCATAGGAAAGTATTAATAAATTTTTTTTCTTAGAAAATATAGTCATAAAGTATCTTCAACTTAGGTCTTATTATGCAAAGCAAAAAGATTCTTCCCTATGCATTAGCGTTGGCAGTTGGCGGTTTGTCAGCAGCACGAGACTTACTCCAGCAGTCCTTGGTTTGATGACCAAATCTTTTGCATTTCCTGCACTTAACTAGGCATTGGCCGATGTGATGCAGCTTGCAATGATTATACAACGGTAAGTTTCCAGGATAACCCCTTTCTTCAGCGAGGCCCGCATAAGCTCTAACAACTTTTTGTCTTCTATTATGTTAGAGATAGTGAGTGTTGTTGCGGTTGTTGTTGTTGTTACCTATTTGTTGCTCTTCCTACTTCCTTTTGTTGTTATCACTAATTCTTGTAGCTTTAACCTGAACCGCTTGATCTACTAAACCACGAGCCATGGTAACAGCCTCATGAATGGTGGTAGGCTTAGATGATGTTACATTGCCCTGAATTTTTTCGAGAAGTCCCTAGATGTAATGCTCAATCTTCTTATATTTAGGTGTAACCATAGTAGGACACATTACAGCTATCTCGTAGAAACGGTTAGTGTATCCATCAATGTCATCTTCCTTCATAGTTAAGTTCCATAACTCTTGCTCCATGTTTTGTATTTCAGTCCTCGGACAATACTCAGCAGTCATCATATTTTTTAATTCATTCCAAGGGATTCGGTTTGCAGCATCAATTCCCAAGGTATGGATATGGCCGTTCCACCATGTTAAAGCACGACCTTCAAGGGTGCATACGGCATAATTAACCCTATCCTCATCAACACACTTACTGATTAGGAAGACTGGCTCCATTTTCTCAAACCAACTGCTTAATCCTACAATGCCTTTTGTTCTACTAAATGCATGAGGTTTATAGTTTTAAAAGGTTTTATACGAACACCCGCGCACTTCAGGTGCTATATTCCCTTAAGTATTTCCTGCTTCAGCTCCTCTAGCTCCTTCTGGGTTTGCTCGATTTCGCTCGTATTCAACAATAGCTTCAGCTACCCGATTTGCCACGAGTCTTTCAACAACTCTTTATCTCAATCGTTTAGGTGGCATAGTTCTATCAATAACACAAATGGGCAATCCAATAAGAATCCATATAATATCCAGGATTGAGATACATAATACTAATCGAAGAAATAAGATAGAATGTGAATATAAACAGCCATGATAATAAATGATTCATCATAAAGCAACATAATTGTTCATTACAACATAAGATAAGTTTTAGATAAGTTGAATTATTTTACAAAATGTTCTAAGGCTAGAAAAACCGGCAACATAACGCCTACTAACTAAGACTCTCCGTTTAGTGGCAGTACAAAAGTCCAAAAGATACAAGAGAAAATCTAATCCAACTGGATCCATTTGATGATCACTGCGGTCCTAGAGATCTCTGCTCTAGCGCACTAACACGCTCCTCCATCCTGAGAAAGCAAGTAATCATACAACTCCCACTTCTCTCGCTCACACCTAAGCGAGCTTGTAAATCTACTATCTCCTCTCTAGCATCCCCAAGTGCAAGCTGCAGTATATCAGCCCTTAGTTCTGCAACATAAACTCTAGCCTGTAGAGTCTCCACATCATACTCAATCACCCCCATCCTATCCAAGGACATATCCTCAAGGTGATCGCACAATCGGTCGATCATATCATCTTGACGAACCAATCTTGCCAAAATCAATGGAATGGTACGATGGATAGGCTCACTAGTAATTAGGTGAATATGAGTTGCAGACAAGCTCTCTCCAAGCTCATACCTTGGCTCACCCTCTTGGTCTCTCTAAGTCTGAACTCGAGGCTGTAACCACTCCCAGCGTCGAGCAGCTAACCTGAAACGATGACTCCAAACATGCGATGCAACAACCTCCGATGCAGTGGTCTCAGTAGTGGCATTAGTCATGACAATATCTTGCTGTGGTGGAGAAGGTGCATGATCGAGGGAAATAGATATGTGATCAGTGTAAACAAGGTCTGCCATAATGCTCTAAAAATAAGTGAGCGTAGGTGGTCAGGAAATAATTAAGTATTTACATAAATCACTTTTACGTAAATCAAATAGCAATGCTTTTATAAATAAGCATAACTAATCGGAAATAGTCAATATTTATATAATTTATCTTTATATAAATAAATAGCGATACTCTCAAAGATAGGCGTAGGAGAACGAAAAGAAAGTCGAGTATTTATATAAATATCATCTATATAATACTAATAGTAATGCTCGAGGGAGTAAATATAAAGAATCAGGAAGTATACGCGCATGATATCGGGTAAAACGATGAGAGACTCTTAATATAAAAAATAGTTATAGTCTAGGTACTAAATGCAACCTAGTTCTCTATAACCAGCAGCTTTGATACCAATCTGTAGCACCCCCAAAATCGGATAGTAGCAGAAGCCAATCGGAGGTGCTACTTCATAAAACAAAGTACAAGTTACAGAAAACGACCTCTAAATGAGACGTTTTGAAAAGTTACACATTCGATATATTTAAACATCAGAGTTTTCAAAAAGAGGTCCAAAAATGTTTAAACTTATCATAAAGTTTTAAAAGAAGGTTTCATCGAATGTAAAGTATGCAAAGTCTTCAAAATATATCCGTGTGACTTCTTTCCAAGACAACACCTAAAAGACATGAGATAACATGCTAGAAATGTTAACAAATAATGTTGAGTGAAAATTCACAGGTTTGTAAATAAAGACAATATTATGGTAAAGCAAGTAATGTTTCAAAAATCAAGCAGTTCTTCAGCGAGTAATTTAGTGGATCACAAGATTTCAAGTAATAGTTAAGTAATGAAACACATTCAAAAGTAAAAAATAGTTATTATTGCACTAAGCTCATGACAACGAACCTTAACGTCTCAAACCCCAGTCTTTTAGTTTTATGCCTCAAAATTTAATTTTTTGCCAAAAAACCCAAGCATTTTTTTTTCAAATATAAATGCGTCTGTTTGACATGGTATTCAAGTATTACATACCTCGGACGGGGATGGTAAATCCCAATAGATCTATTCACAGCATTTGCGCTTACACAAAGTAATTAACGGTTCATGATATTGGGGACTTAATGGCAATAGGTACTCAGGAAATAATAATGTCAGGATAAGCATATAGTTTAAAATAATTGCATCCATAAAAACTAAGTAAAGTAGCATGTATCTCCCTTAAGGAGTTTTATAAAACATTTAAAAGGTAAAAGTTGGGCTATGAACTTACTTTTTAGCGATACAGAAACATTAACGAAATAAACGTCAGGAATGACGAGGAAAACCTAGATGCAACCTAGAAGTAATGACGCGTCTTAGAATATAAAATATTACGCAACAAACATAAATAGGTTTTATAAAAATCATTTTATATAATGTTTGGCATTGTACTCTAGCAATTTTAGTTTTTTTAAAATTTAATTAGGCCCAAAATATATATACCCAACTTAATACTTAAGACCAAAATCAAGTATTTATATTATTATGCATAAGCCCATTTACAAGTGTCCATATTAATTATTATGAGTCCAAAACAATTAGGCTGTCCCAAATTATGATTTTATCTAACTTCTCGGACTTATAACTTCTAATTCGTAATTGGTCTTGGTTCGTATTTTACGCCTACGGAAAGGAACAATGAGTCTAATTTACATAAATGTGGGTCCCACGGTTTCAAAAATTCATAACATATGTGCAATTACCATTTTACCCTTAGTTACCAAAGCTGACTTATCCTAGATTTTTACCGCCTCACTAAATTGGACGTATATCCCAAACCGTACATCTGTTGAAGCCGATTCAAGCGCCAAAATTTAAATTAAACTATTATCTACAAGTTTGAATTTTACAAAAATGTAGGTTTCTGTACAAAAATTTGGATTTATATTCAAATGAAAATCTATGTTCATTTTAAGAACACCTTCACCGTTTATTTTGTAGAAAAATCATCGAGTATCGTTACGCTTCGATTCAACCAGCCAAATGAAGCTAAGACACATACCTAAGTCTCTATATTTTTTTTCAAACCCTAAAATGTCATTAACATTTTGAAAAAACCATCTAAACTTACTTATGTAAATCTGTCCTAAAATTAATCTTGTAAATCCATCTTTATCAAGTTTCTAGCCCAATATTTTTAGGTACAATGCCATATTTTTTTACAAATACATTCTAAAGAATATAAAAACATCATAACTACAGAAAATACATCAAAGAAAAATACCAAGAAAAAATTATAGAGAAACAACAAGCTTACAAGAAGTTGGAAATAATGATTGATAACCATGAGCAACAATCTTGCTCTAAAAATTTCGACCCAAGCTAATACTAATGCAACCAAATACTTGCAATAAGCTCTTATTCTTCCATGAACACCATATCAATAACCCTTGAAGTAAAAGTCTTGAAATTGATTTACCAAGAACTATGAACCCAAAACTTCAAACCAACTAATATAAACCTTATTAACCTTCACTCGACCTCTTTATATAACCATGCACATATAACCCAAACACATCTATAAAATCAGCCCCTAAACCCTTTAGAAATGGAGATCTTGATATCTTTGAAGAGCTTCTAATACAAGGACTTTAACTAGCACATGATTCT